>VOMN01017487.1:0-37634 GCA_014899125.1 Orchestia grillus
ATTTTAGACCTGTTGTCTTTGCTATTTTATTTGCTTTAATATAAAGAGGAAGCAAAAATAGACACTAATCTTTAAGTACGAAAAACTTACACGATGCTCGTACCCAGATATTAATGGAAAAGCAGCTAAAAATTATTCGAACGTTTTACTTGACGACCGCGAAAAAAAAGTTCTCTCAAAAGGCTGCAATCAAGTATATGGTCGTAAAAATATATTTTATAATTAATTGCGCAGGTGGAGCCAGTAATAGAAGACATTCGTGACATTAACCACCAGAATAAAGCAGTACTTCGTTTAAAGCATATCAACAATTAAGTGCGCACAACTCACGAACAATTTATCGGAAGAAGATTACACGTTAAAAAAGCGATTGCCTAATCCGGCAAGGGCAGAGCTACGATCAAAATGAACAATCGTGACTACTACGAAAAAAAAGTCTATACCTCAGTGATGAAACGACCTACTAATAAATGAAAAAACATATTACAAAATGCTCAAAAGATCAAATCAACAAAATTCTATTCCAACTTGGAAACAAGAAAAAACTATCTTGAAACCAACACTCGGATCGACATATATCGTAGTTCGCATGCACTTCACTTTTCTACGCGCTTATCAGGACGTACAAAGAGGGTATCCAATTCGGCCAATGATATCGTACATTGGGTCTCCAACTCATGCGGTCGCTAAATTGCTATCAAATGAATTGATCCCATTTGTTAATCTAGCCACGTAAAAACTGAAAAACACCCTGAAAGCTGGAAGTTTATTATAAAATCAGAGCATTACTCCAAATTAAGAATTAGTTTCCTTCGATGTGAAAAATTTATTTACTTCCATTCCAACCGATGTCGCTCATGTTTCTGCTGTAATTATTCAAACAATAAGTAAATAAAAATAAAATATGCTGACGTAGCATAGCTCCCCAGGAAAAAAAGACATCTTGGAACTTCCGCGTTTGTGCCTTGAGGCTGCCGTTTTTGAATGAAACAATCGGATTTGCATACAAGTGCATGAAACTCCCATGGGGTCTACAGCTTAAGTGGCGATAGCAAAATTAACTATGTAATTAATCGAAAAGGAAATGTTGGAAAATCATGGAAGCGCTTTATGGATATTGTGTTACCTTACGATACGAGTTAAAAGTCTTTGGAACACGCCAATTCAATTAACGTAAGCATATAATTCACTGTGGAAACGGAGCACGATGAAAAGTTACAACTTTTAGACAATGATCTGAATGACTATTTATGGATCTCTTGATTTTTCTATTTGTTCGTAAACCAACATACACCTGAAAATGTTTTTAAACCTGAAACAATCATCCACCTCGACATAAATGAAAATGTTCAACGCTTGATGAATAGAGCAAATAAGTTATGTAGAGAAACAAAATATAGGAGGGAAATTGAATAATATAAAACCTGCAGCAAAATGACTACTCGAAATAATTTACGGTCTCTGTTAACCTCCAGAAGACCAAACCTCGATAAGCAAGCCAGGGTTCGATATGTGAACTACAAAAAAATGTAAAGAGAAAAATTTTTTTATTCAGTTATAAAGTAGTCTGTTTATTGAATACTGAATTTTGTTATTGAGAAAAAATAATCAAGTGAGAAATTGTTGGGTTTAATTCATTCATCCCCCGAGCTTTTGTACTCTCAAAATTCGGGCTACTCTTTCGCTGGAATTTTTGATATAAGAAGCAGCCCCGTGTTTAACGAGATCTGGAGGCTTGAATTCTTCTAGGGTTCAATGGCTCTCTTAAGAGATGAAATTATTTTTTGGAAAACAAATGCTTTGCTTGTAACTTGAAACTGCACTCTGATAAAGATTGCGAAACTGTGGGTAGTTAATTACCGAATAAAAACACAGTCCATGTAACAGCACTACAGTTGTAACTCCAGTCACACAAATTAAAATAACTCTACTAAACTATCAAAGTATGAGCGAAATTCCGTAATACAATACTTCTATTTCACATTAATCGATAAACGACTGACAAGTTAACACTGGCGAAAATAAGTAACTGCCGAGCACTTGAAAACACTTCACAGATTCTCAAAATATTTCAGAAAAACGTTGACTGTTATTCCACGGTCTTGTGGCAATGAGACTCGACTTTCGAGGCTCGCACATGGTCTCAGTCCTCGCACTGGGCATCTTCATAAACGAGTACAAACTACAGACGACTCGACGTAGTCCACGTCGATTTTCTCTAATCGAATCTCCACGTACCCACACAAAATTCTAACCCAAATTCTGGGAATCGGCACCTGGTTTTGACTCACACTTCAAAAGTACCAAGCCAGCCTCGGTGCGAGCAGTCCGTCGTCACACCGAACAGGTACTCTGCCTTCAAGCTCCGTAGAAAGTACAGGAGGAAGCGTGAAAATGGCAACGGATAGGACGCTCCCTTCGTCTGACATTCCAAGCAGTGCACAACTACAGGAACGATTGGTGCCAGTGCTAACATGTGAGGAACTTGAGGAAATGTATGCGATGTGATGAAAATTTTGTTTTCACCTAAAAGGCATTTTTTACAAGTGACAGAAATGGTTCGAATGAACTGCACCAAATAAAAGTTGAATACCACAGAACCAAGAAAACAATAGTTACAAGTTGAAAATGTGATCATTAGCCTTAATTTAGGGAAATACATAATTGATCTAGAGTACACAAAAACACTCGCATACGCGACGAAAGGTGTTATAAATATCACAAAGAAAACGCGAAAATTTAAATGAGGCATGAGTAATTCCATTTCACTCTATACTAGTATTAATTCATTACGTTAAAACTGCTTCACTCAACTAAAAAAATAATAGTTTCACCCGTTACACAAAACCAAGCGGCCAACTTCGTGAAATGAAAAAGTTTCGGTCAAAGAAAAATCGTTCCCTTTCGAAAAATTAATTCGAAGATCCAGAGAAGTTATCGGTTTTGGCAAGTGCACGGGTTGCAAGGTTCGAGCACGTAGTGAAGCGAATGGTAAAATCGTCATAGAATTCAATTTCTTTGTTGGTTTGTTAAAAGCCAAATAGATTAGATAACGAATAACTGCTCTTCTATTGGCTGATGCCCTATCGCCCTAGACAATAAGTGGAACGCCTTATCAGTGCTGGCACGCTAGCTAACTGAAACGAGCAACATCGCGATTGATAATGAAAAGGCAATAAAATATACTAGAAATGAACTTAACCCGGAAGATAAACGCTTTAATTAACTTCAACGCCATATTACCGTAAATCATTGCATATTCCTATCAGTGACTGTAGAATGCAACGAAATTTACTGAATCATAAGCTATCCAATAAAAAATATTGAATACGTAAAATATATGTATTTTCATGGTTTCGCCAGAAAATTAAACAAATAATTCACGTACATTACGCATTCCGTACGGATAAATGAAATTTAAACCTTTACCTGACTCCGTCCAAAACTCACAAATTGCTTGAAATAAACGTGAATGATGAAGCGACAATCTGGTCGACAGACAACAAAGGAAACTCAAATTCCAGTCCTACACCCTGCGTTTCGGGTCGTCAAAGCGAAAAGCCCCACAAGCAGCAGGCCCAGAGATTTAGCCCGCGGCTGCGGAAATCGACCTCAAAAAACAGGGACGACGAAACGCAGAGCACGACCGAGCACGTTTGGAGCTCGCAAAAACGGAGAAAGTCGTGATTCGAACTACCAATCTGGCGATAAATACATAGAGAAATGCTTGATTCACGTAACTACTGCACACATTAGAGATAAATTTACAAAAATCTGTCAATTTATTGCTTTAAAGTGAGAATTTAAGTATCACAATGAAGTCCATAGTAAACATTCTTAAACATTATTCGCAACAAATGAAAACTCGCTACCGAATTGATGAAACTTCATAGGTTCAAGCAGCAATATTCATTGAAATGTTCGTGTCCGTTGTGAAACCTCAACGATTTCGTATGTGTGAAGCCTGCCCACCGTACGCCTGCCAGAGATGTGCAACACATTTATTAGCATGTGTGCAGTACCCAAGAGTAAATAGGGATCATACTTTGTACCATGAAAAAAGCATGATAACGTTAGGCAGCTAAGTTACACAAGATTCTGACAGAGATGACTGATTTTATCGGGGAATAATAATCTCTGCATTAGATACTTAGCATCTTACGTAGTGTTAATCGGACTCACGGCTCGTTTTTCTCAAAGCACATACTAGGAGTAATGTTTCCAACACTTTGACGGCAGATACACTACATGAGTAAATCCAATGCTAACAATTGGCGAATAAGCGTGAGAAATTGAAGTACATAAGTAATTATGATAGAAGGGACGAACTCGCTTTTACCAGAAGGTACTTTCCTTATTTTACAATTATTGACATTATTCAGTAAAAAAAACTTGACAAATATCAATAATATCACAAACGCCATTTTTTGAGCAACAAACGTTGCTGCTAAATGAAGGCCATCACAGCAGAAAACTCAAAAAATACAGTTGCAGCAACACCATAAGAGCGCTAACTTCCAACGTTGGGGTCGGCACAGCCCGCTACCGCCTAAATGAAGAGGCTACGTGAGGAACTCGAGGAGACATGAAGGTACCATGACAAGAAAAGCAGTGGCATACGACACTTTGGACAGCAATCGGTTGAACGTTACGCCGGTCCACTGACAGAAGAGAATAGAGAATAGTAATATGTAAGGACTAAATCAATACTACTCCTGCAAGTATTACTCATAGCTTTGTGGGGTACTTCACCGAAACCTTTGAGGTACTTCCTTGACGAAGGCAGGCACTAATAGTATTTCCTATCGATGCTATCGAGTGAGGTTCAAAAGTTTACGAATTGCCAACCACGGAGCAGTCGCACTGTCTCACAAGCTATGAAGTAAAACACTTTATTGTGACAACTGAAAACAAAGTAGTCAATTATACTTACATAATATACGTACGCGCAAATCATCCACACTATAGGGGTTAAGTTGCTGTCGAGGAGCAAGCCAAATCGGCGAGTGTAACAAGTCATTCACGCAGTAGCGATACAAGCTCCGCCAGGTACGGATACAACACGGAACTGATTACCAGCTTTCTACCAGGAAAATTAACTCCCTCAAATTAAATTTCACACATATATTTATCATAAGAATGTTCCAATTGGATAGCGTGTCTTCCAAATTTATTTCCAGCTGAATCTCGTGAAATAAATTCAGCGTCAAGTATTTTCATCTACACAAGAAATGCTTACCACAAGATGTCCCCCATAGTAATACGTAATAAAAACTATCATAAATAATACGTTTTCGGAAACCAATATTAACATAAATTATTAATGAAGCGCTGATCAAAGAGAAAGTACAATTAAATACAATATATAACTCAGGAACTACTGGGTTACTCGGCAAATGATGGCCGTTTCAGGAATTCTGTTTTAAACATTTTTTGGTATTTCCATTACACATACAAATACTTTCGGCAAGCTTCAACATAATTACTGATGTTTGTTCTTTAATAATTTTCCACTTATTTGTTCCAGAAAACATAAATAAAATGAATAACCTCATACATTAAATAAGAAAAAATAAAACTTTTGTTTACAGTTCTTGCATGAGTTAAAACCAAGTTACAATGCTTTAATAGCTGCCAGTATCCAAAGACTTAGAGGAGATGGCTTCAAAAGTGATGGGACATTTTGTGGTGAATTTTGCTAGACAATTGCTCTCAAATGCTGATTGCCAAGAGTGTATGGCCGTCTTCAAAACTTCTTCATCTTCCAGACTCTCATCACCATTGGGAAATCTCTGAAACCCCCTTCGTACTGTCCGATCACTCATGGAGCCTACTCCCCACGCTTTAAAATGGCAATGACAGCTATTTCGAAAGCATTGCGACCAAGCGTGAACTCAGCAGGAAAAAAAAACGAAATTTTTATTCCAAGTTCGATATTACAGGCTTCTTTGCTTTAACGTTTTTTGTAGGAAATGGGAAGGAAATTTAAAAAAAGTACATATCAATAATTATATATGTTGACGCTTTCCAAAAATACAAAGAAAATGCCTTGATAACATGAAATTTTAAAAGAAATTCCTGAAAAAGCCACTATTAGCTCAACCATCTAACACATGGAAACTCTCAAAACAAATCATATCTACGAACATAAGTGGAGTAACTAAGTAAACACAAGATATGATCACGAATAAATAATTCGATATATACACACGGTAATGTATTTTCTAACATAATAAACTTTTGTTCTATTCAAATTTCTTAGAAAAAAATATTTTTCTTTCGAGCTCTCAAAGTTATCACGACAATACTATTAATACAAGATAAAATCCTTCGCCATGTGAAACTGACGCCTAGAACCACGATTGAAATAATAGATATCAATCTTATGGCGTTAAGTCGACGACCACTCCTGATATACAAGAATACACATACGCAAGTTGTGATAACCAACACAATTCCCAACTGCATTATGCAACTCAAGTACAGAAAGTTAATTACATGTAACATGAGGAATACTTTTATTACTTTGAGAACACGGCATGTTTTTAACAACCGTTCTGTCACAGCAAATGATCATTAAGTAGCTCTTGTGGCGGCTGTTCGTTTTCTGTCTACGAGATGTCTAAACTTAATTTCAAAGTGAATTTGAATCCCCTAATGAAATTCTGAATACATACTCCTCCTATACAGAGCATCGCTTCACGCTCCTCCTGCTTAAAAAACACTCTCCATAGCACTCACCGATCTGCCAGCCTCATAAAAGTAATCCGAGGAATCAGCTTTGGCCAGGTAGAAGGACATGGTCAAGCACGTGCACTGTTGTCAATGTTCTGCATTTTTCTTCGTTAGAATGAAAGTTCAGAGATAATGGGGAGAACTTGGCCACTGTAGAGGCGCATGCGACATGAAAACTTACTTTATTTAATGTTCCATTCTAAGGTGCTCGTAGCTCCTCGTACATAATTTGAGACACAATGTATTTTATTGCTCTACAAGTTCCAATGATGGAGAAACAATAATAGAATAGAAAATAGAGCTAGAGTTCAGTTATCCAACTGAGGTCGGCGCACAATATAAGTAATGTACTGAAACAAACTGAAAAGTGCCCTAGAAAATCATTTAACTTCAGTGCAGTTATACAAAATACTCAAGTCATTTAACTTTTGCTTTTTGTTATCTACAAAGTACGGACTAACAAAATTTAACCTTCAACTGAATATTTTCTCTGTGAAGTATGTAATGGGTCACAAATGTTCTCATCGTTTTCTTTGATAACCAAACTAAGTCGACCCAATTTTTTTCGATCATATAAAGTATGCAACTTCTTTGAGATTACATTCACATACGATATGATATTCAGAATGCAATCTATGACACCATATCAGCGTGGCTAGAAAAAAAACGGACGTCGAGTTTTTGCTACAAAATTCATTTGCTAAAACTTTGATACATGTATAGTATGAAATCACACTTAATGTAAAACTCTCTTATGAAATGTTGATATGGGAGACAGAGAGACCAAGTAACCAAGCAAGCAACTGATAAACTGTGTATAATTAAATGATTGTACAGTACGATTGAAAATCAGCAATACCTTGCGACCAAATTTGAACTGAATCAAATAAACGAGTGACGGTATTTCAGAGAAACGATAAAGTACTCTCCATTTCAAATTCCTTGAAAAAAGGCAACAAGAGAACGTTCGCATCCTTTGAATGCATACTGATAAAACTACGAAAGCCTTGCTTTAAGACAACCTTGATCAACTTCATGAAATTTTAGAAGCGCACAATATGCCCAATTCCTACATAACTAAACATACTATGAAACCAATGTGGATTTGTGAACTTTGAACCACCCCCTAAAATATAGCAATTTTCATGGCGGGTGTCTCCTAACAGGAGTTGATCAAGGTCACAATGATGCCACGGGTTTTTCCTCACTACAATTCGGATGAATATGGAAATATTTCAGTGAAATGAGTTTGATTAGGTAGCATGTTCGTATTCGTGATGCGACTTTTAATATTAAGTTGAGTAAATTTTGTCACACTTGGGAGCTCACGCATCACCTCAGAAGCCCACGAAGCAACTTGAGAGCTTAGCTGCATATACCAGTAAGACGATTCCGTCGAGTGGAAAAAGACGACTACGGAAATCCGCAAGGCTTTCTATTGCACTTTCTCTGCGTGTACTGAGTGCATAAAAGACGGCCTGATGATACTCATGCAAGTACGACTGCTAAGCACGGTCGCACGATTCAGTCCAGAGTGCAGTTTATGGATCTTTATGGAAGAAAATGAGCTTTGACGAGAAAGCACAAGCCTTCGCGCGCGGGTTTTAGACATTACCAAAGTAGCGAATTTTTCAGCGATGGACTGTCACAGAAATGTACATTGAACGATCTCCTACGCGAGAACCGAACGATACATTACAATCAGATTCAAACTTTGTGGACCACATTCAAGTGATTGCTCTTAATAGATGACACGGACGTAAGTTTTCAGAATGCGTAAGTGGGGACATCCTTTTAGCGTATTTTAAGGGGAAATAATCCTGAATTATTCAAGTACAAAGATTTTACTACTCAATAAATACTACGATGAAAGACGTCGATTCAAAGAACAGCTATTGATACTATTGTTGCAAACTTATTCCCCGTACCTAGACTACACTTTGACTGCTAAAATTACACATCAACGACGAAGTTCAGCACCTGGATGTGACAAACATCAATTCAACTATAGCGTAAGGCAAAAGTTTATCAAAGAATTATCCCAAATTATTACAACAAAACTACAGAGGCACTGAAAGCGATGGGGCGCACGTAAGGCGAGACCCCTAATACGACACTGAAGTGCAGGACAAACCACTGCTGCAGCAGGCGCATCCTGTATGAACAGAATGCCCGACATCCTCTCGAGTCAGATAACGCGCCGTCAAGATTCACAACACCGCACGCGCGCCTCTGCTTCTTCTTCTATTCACACGAGACTCACAAGAATATCTTATCGTGTAGTTGAACACATACTGGTAAACACTTTTTGTCTGGCATGGCGATTTCGAACGAATACTAGTTAATGTTGGTGCGCTGGATCCAAATATGCCATCAGTTTTTGTCCAACATATCAGATTTGCAATATATATACATATATATGGGAATTGGAAATTGTATGCTTGTGAAAGAAATACATCCAGAGGTAGGTAAAATGTTTATTGTATGATTAAGTTACAGCTACATGAACTTCTCTTTCTCGACATTCTGTAACGCACGCACAACATCTGGAATACCCCTCCTCAAGCACCAACAGAAGCCAGCCATCATATTGCAATCCCATCTGCCATGGTAGCGTACTTCAAAAACTTAAATCTCTTGATGGAAGCGATCACCACGCTCTTCACTAACATCACCCAGGTTCTCTGGAAAGTCACTCTGATCACTGTGCAAGAACTGCAACTTAATGCTCATTCTACATCCAAGTGATTGAAAACTCAAAAGCAGTTCCTCTACAATTTCTTATTAATTGTCAGCTTTACCGTTCCAAATGAAAAAAAATGATCTCAGAGAAAGCATTCCAAGCTCTAGCCTCTACTACATTTATTGTTGTGACTAAGTGGGCATCTCTGAGGTGTGTTCTGTCCATCGAATACTACTGCCTTTTTCTTCTCTTCACTCAGAGTTGGAAAAATGAGGTCGAAGCAGTCTCCATAGCTATCAACAGCTTCCACAAATTATTTCATCAAACCAAGTTTTATGTTTACTGGAGGAAAAACCACATTTTTTTCTCCGAACACGATCATGGATGATGTTCTTCTCTCCAGGTATCAAACTCCTTCTTGAGGGCCATTCCTATTCCACCCAATGGTCTGTTGTAGCTCTAATGTCCCAATAACACAAGAAACAGATGTATTATGCGTAACCTCCTTGCAAGAGGAGGAATAAAAAGTTACTACTTGGAGAAAACTATATAAAATTGGGGTATGGTGATGGTGCAAAAATGTGATGTGATAGAGTAAAAATCTGAGACGAGATTTGAATTAGGTACTTCAAAATTAGTCTGCAACAGATATTACTTTCCATGCCTGAAAATTTTTGTTTTTATTTGTTGGTCATTATAATTAAAAAATTAAAACAAGAAAACAGTCAAATCCATCAAGCTTTTTAGTGCGCCAAATGTAATACTACTGTAAGCCTGTGATAAATTTCCGTTCGCTTGAAAACTATCACTAAACCAGTTGATTGCACATATCAAATTCATTCATCATTCACCATAGTTTAATGCAATGCTCTCTGAGTAGAAATATTGAAACAGAAGGATGGATTGTTGAGACTCATGTAGCATACAACAAGAGAAACATTCCTTAATTAAGATTCGGACAGGCACGAAGCAAAAAAATGGAAAGTTGCAGCATGAAGGAAGAGTTGTGGGATAATAACACACAAGAAGCAGCGCAAAATAATTTCCTCTATTAACATAATCTAGCGTGAGAAACCATATGAACGAATGTGGGCTTAGCTTCCACGTCTTCAATTTTAAATTTCAGCTCAGATGGATGTGGGCAATTGCTTTCGCATAGCAGAGGCTGTGTGTGCGCTTTTGCTATCTGAACACCAAATGTGCATGCGGAAAACTAAGCCCAACGATGAAAATATCAATTCTACACCACTAACTTCTTGAGCCTCTCATACATGAAGGTGATCGGCCTCACTCGTGACCGTTGTGTACACTGAACAGGAATACGTCGTGCAGGTATTTCGGGGGTAAACTGTTGAGCTTTGCTACCGATGCAACAGGACCAGACGACTCAACAAACACAAGCCTGGCACTTGCGTGACGAACGGTAGTGGGAGTATATATGCATATACAACCGTAATACCAAAAATGCACTGAATAGGACTAGGCAAATAATAATAAAAATGAGAAGGGCCATAAAGCAATAATGTGCAAGGAGGCAGACGAGCTTGCATTTCGAGTGTGAAGATCTATAATTCCACGGAGATGATGCGAATACCACAGAGGACTCAAGTTCATAGTATGAAAATTGCTTCAGTAAGTGTGAGTTCAAAAAAGCAAGTAGATAGTAGAACGGAGCTCGGGGCTCTGGAACCTAACAAGAATCTAAGC
This sequence comes from Orchestia grillus, assembly GCA_014899125.1. Classification (NCBI taxonomy): domain Eukaryota; kingdom Metazoa; phylum Arthropoda; class Malacostraca; order Amphipoda; family Talitridae; genus Orchestia; species Orchestia grillus. Next base: position 11,126 of record VOMN01017487.1, read on the forward strand.
TCTGCCCTGCAGAGGCGAGCTCATTCAACGCACCTCCCAATGTTCCTACAAAAGCGACTAATGAAATTGAATATAAGACGAATTGGCTATGTCTCACAATAGGTTGTTGCAGGAACGCACAACTAATTGTGTCGTCAAGTGCAGCGAACATGGATGCGTGCGACACAACGCTCATACTCACAGCAATGCGGCCCTGAGACGGTGTGTTGGGGCCTCCCGCACCCCCACCTCCGTTGGGGGAGGCGTTATCGCTGCGCGCGTGCAGGGGGGACCGGCCTCCACCGAGTATGGGAGTCGCGGGGGCAGACCCCCGTCTGTCTGATCCACACGCCTTCTCATACGACGTATCTAAAAAGGAGTTCAGCAAATTAATGCACGGAAGGGAAAACATCAAAAGAATGGAGTCAATGAAAAAATCACATACAGCATGTTCATTCAATATTTAACTTCAATTACTATAAACTAATTTAATTTAATTTACCATTGTAATAAATACTATACACAAGCTCTAATGAATATAAAATTGTATATTTAATACCGGAGTTTTCATAGATTCACCCATTTTTTGAGTGAGAATCAAATTACCGCTCAATTTTAAGTTTCAAAAAAAAAAACTCGCATCAACAGAAGTGTTCGTCGAATACTAGCGGAAGGTCCATTACCGGAGTTCGCTGCAATGTGTAACCCAACAGCTGTGAAAAGGAAGTTTTGCACAAAGTACACGGTCATTTGAAAGAGCTGAGACCTGTATAAACCTATTAATTTCAGTAATATATTCGAACACTACTCAGAATTTGGAATTTTGACCAAAGTGAAAGGAGAAGGACGCTCATGGGAGCTGACAACTGCAAGAAGTCCTTTAACTTGCAGTTAAAAATACTGCTTGATATTGATTCTAATGCGTGTTTAATTTTTTAATGTGATAATTACTCTGTCGTCATGAACTAATTGTACATGGGTACTAAAAATAAGGCTTACGTGTTAAGGAACCTATTAAAAAGCTGGAGAGCACAAACAATAACATCCCGTGCCAAGAGTTTGCGCAAGATATCTTTTCTTAACCATCAACTCGAAAACGTATCAGTCATTATTAAATTTTTCAGCTCGCTTCTATTTAATGTTTTAACTGTTCTTCAAGAGTTTTACATCGAGCACTACAATATTGAGGAAGTTTTTAAATGTATTGAATTTAGTTGGATTTACCAGTATTTAATTTTGGGCACCGACATGAAATGTCTACAAAATATGGGATTTTCTAATTTTAAAATTTGCTAAGGATACTGGAATGCGGTATGAACATCACACACATTTTAATACCAATGTTTTAGCACAATTAACGGTAAACATTAACGATTAATTTACTCTCAGCGTGCTTCAACAATAGCCAGGAGACGTCTCCAGGTGTTCCAGGTCACAGTAACCCCAGGTCACAGTAAAGGGGTCCAGGTCACAGTAACCCCTTTAGCACAAGTTTCACTTTCGCTCCACAGGTGATCCTTGATGAAAATTTGACGTTTCGACTGGTTCAAATGTTGCTCAAGTAGTGACCACAGGTTTTCAATGAGGTGCAAGTTAGAACACGCTTGCATTTTCATCAGTAGCCCACCTTTGAAACCAAGAGTTTTCAAATATTCTACTGTAGCCTCTGCAGCATGTGACGGGGCTGTTTCATGCTATAAAACAAGCTTCTATTTATTGGCAGAATACCTCCGGAACCTCGAGCCAACCTTCTGATTCAGGAAGTCGGCATGGGCAGCTGCAGCCAGTTTTGCACTTTCATCGATTCTAAAAGGAACCGCTAATTCATTAACAACAAATCATGCCCACATGATATCGCCTCTTCCGCTTTGTTGATGACAAAAACGTTTGGGGCGGGAAGCCCATTCTGGAACTCAAACTTCGCTCCCCTGATCAGGTTTGTTGAGAGTGGGACGTATTTCATCAGTAATGAGGACGTGTTAAAAATCCAACTTCATGCACGTTCTTGCCCACTCAAGTCGAATCCTGATATATCTGCTTCAGAGGAGTCTTCTAGCGGACACAATGTGTCTTGCCATATTTCTTAGCACTCGACAACGCGTCGTTTTCAAAACATACCGCAGTCCAACATTCTCAATGACATTCTTGCACGTTAAGTGGTGGTTCCTGCGTATTCCCCGTTTCACTCTGGACAAACCACGTCTCGCCAATATCCTACATTTTCTCTTGCCTTTCCTTTCGCCCTTGGCTTCAAGATTGCTGAGATACTTCACAGTACTTGGCAATCTTTCAGCCCTCACGCCTAGGCCAGCCTGGGGTGCCGTCACTTTGTGCGCATGGTGCGCCTTCGCAGATCCGCGAGCTGTTGAATGAGGCTGTTTCCCTTTGCCGTTTGAAAATAGTGAGGCAAGGAAGACTTATCGGGGATAATTTGTAGAAAGTTATCCAGCTTCATCTTGAAGACGTCCAAGGAACCATCAAACGGCCCAAAGTAGCAGTTATACATATCTCTCACACATTCATCAACAGCTAATTTAGACATAATCTTTGCCTATTCTTGGTCATTAAGGAGCTTACGGCGGCTCATTTTATCTGAAAACTTGCAAGGCACAAAAGCATGACACGGTCCTCTAACAATGACGTCACTCCAGTTAGTTTACTACTGCGCTGAACTTGTTGAAAAGGTACACTTATCTGCATGTCAGTGATGCCAACGTTTCTACCAAACTATTGTTCAAAACTGAGGAATTTAATTTTTAAGCAAAAAAAGGCGCGTGCACTAAAGCTATGCACGAGCTGTATTCAATTTTACATCAGTGATAAAAGAATTAATTTGGCACACATTTTCAGAGCTACACCTGATTAACTTCATTAAAATTAATCGTATCTGAAGGTCATCTATAGACTGAAAATTCTCCGTATTTCAGACACGTTAACCTTAACCCCCAAGCAACAACACAACATGGGTTAACCTCTGCACAGGACATGACAGGAAAAGGGGACACCATGCTTCCATGCACGAGGACATCAAGTGTGTTAAAACAAATCGATTTTCTGCGGTGCCACTGGCGCAAAATTTGTTTGAATGTAAATTGGAAGTGGAAATGAACCGATTCCAAATTAAATACTATAGTTTTCATTTTCTCTCCTGCGAATATCATAAAAATAAATCACACATTTTTTGAAACACTAAGCCCGTCGAAACTTGACGGAAAACGTGGATAACATTGCATAAGTTGTGCACGGTGTTTCGTTGAGCTGGAGACTGTGCTCAAAATTTATCAGCTCACGAACGGTCAAAGAGTCAACGACCCAACGTAAATACTGCGTTGAAATACACACAAATATCTTGAGGTGAACCACGATACGCAAGATGACCCACGTTAATGAGCATGAATGGGTGCACGGAAACTCGCACGAAGGCGTATGCGCACGCGTGAGTGCCCATGGCTCTCATGTGACCCTGCTTCCGTGAAGTCACGCACACTGAGCAAGGACCTTCAGTTTTACTTATTCTAGTATGGGAATGCAAAACCTTACCGTCCCCGTAATGTTTTGAATCTAACTACCACACAACGTTATAAAATGAAAAGTATGAATATTCGAGTCGCTCGTTCGAGTCAGGCATACAGACCGTGATTGGATATTTTATTCTTCTTCCTCCTGCGATGTTCAAACTTCTGCCTCCAGTTAAAAAAAAATTTCTGTGCAGTTTTGGAATACTCATCTGCTTCAGCGAATCTGCCACGCTCGCAAAGGAGTTGCTCTCCAATAAAGCGGTGGGCACGCGTGTACAAGTCGACGAGGCAAACCTGGAGAAGGCGCGTCGGCTAAGGCTGCCCTTTTTAAGAGCCTTGAGTATTCATGAGTCAGAGCAGAGGGAGACGACCCACACCAAACTGACACCTCAAGACCGAGAATGCGCCTAGCCTGGGGCTTTGGATCTCTAGTTCTGTTGGCATAAATATCTCATTTACAAGAAAAAAGAGTGGAAAATTTGGTGCTCTGTACCGAATAATGGCAAGAACGCTGCAAGTACAACGTTGTCAAGTTAATTTATGACAAGAAAGACGTTCGTACTTGAACTTTGAAATCGGCTGAACAAAGATTTCGCGAATTTAACAAAGCTCGTAGTCAACGTGTACAAAAAATCAGCACGGCTGTTGATCTCAGAAATCACAAGCACGCTTGCGAAGAACCAATAAATTAAATAATACTTAAGCTTGTACGAATATATCCACTCATGTTACCTCACAGAAAAGAAATGAAGTTAAAATATCGAACGTCAAGATGCCACTGACATCATCTAATGACATTTTGACTCTTCAAAAAAGACTCATTCGTTTGCGTAATTCACAATATGGATGAGAGTACAATACCGTGATCCGCAGAACTTGGTCAAAATTCAACTATACGTCATCCAGAACTTACGGAAAATTTACCAGGATCACAGTGAGTGACGTGTCTTGAACACTTAGGTGTTTTCGGAGGCTAATAATGTAATTTAATAAAATATAACATAATATAATACTTTCCGTATTTGTCGTGTACTCTACACGCGTGGGAACGAGCACACGCGTTTCCTCCGTGATTGAACGCAATCAAAGGTTATGACTCAACAGGATCTTTCGCGCAGATAGCACATCAATAAATGGTGCTGCAAACTAAACCACACAAAATGAGAACTCATACTAAGAGCAGTAATAAATAAAGCTAGCAAAGATGCGATACATTGATCCGCTTCAAAAAAAGCATAATTTAATGTTTCATAGCATTACAGAATTGAATAACATCAGACGATATATAAATGCCAATGAAAGCGTTTCAAAGTCGTAACCATTCAACGGTCATCACACTCAGTAGGTTATCCTACAATTTATTACCAAATTCTCACATTTCTTCATTATAAGGTCTATAACTAAAATTGAATATGAACCAAAAAAATATTTGGCTCATTGAGGTATGAAGAGCACCGAGCAAATGAGAACCTAAGTGTCATTGATAACTCATCAAATGATGTGCAGTTTCATGCCAATAATAACCGGTCAGTATTTTAGCTTAAAAGGGTACTGGTAAGTATCGATGTATATCACAGATTAGCAACCCAAAATAATTAAATCTTAATGCGGATGAACAATAGTACTACTCCTCCGACATATCCTCATAGAAAACATGACAAAAGTCACATGCAATTCAACTCCTCGGTATTCGTAGGTCAAGTTATTATTTCCACTAATACTGAAACTCCACTATTGATAACAAGGCCCAAAAAGAATTGTTTTTCACTCTGCATTGATGTACGGTTCAGGAGGACTAGATGAAGGCACGACCGAGCCTACAGAAATACGAGTTACACATCATAACTTGCTGCAGGTCCGTAATAATGGCAGTAATGAAGTTATGGCGCACCTGAGCTCAACAACTCCGGTTCACTAACGCAACACGTCGCCATCGTAAAGTATTGGGCACAGCAGTGTAACAACACGTTGTAATACCCTGCAGAATTCAATACTTCAAGGATGCAGACTGATGAATAATCAAGTTGTTGATAGTACGTTTTGTTAATACAATTCCACAAAGTTTAATGAGCTATTAAATAACGCTTCCAAGTACACATAACACAAGCTCGAACAGTCCTAGAATCAAGTAATACCGCAGACTAAGAAACAAAAACAAAAATTTCCCGTACAAAGTTGCAAATTGGGGACCCGGGAGATGGTTAAAGGGTACCTATGAAATAGCAATGAACAGGAAAAGGGCCTTGGTAATTCTTAATCAGATAACATAACAATCAGGATAACATAACAATTCATAACAATTCAGGGCACATAATGCTATAGCACGTGTTGAAAGCCAAGAAGTATTCAAAAAAACACCCGAGTTTCTCGTTTCCTTTTGCAACGTTTGTTCGGCACATGAGCTATGGCTGGACGGCGCCTAAAGTGTCCTCAGAATATTGATTGTAAAATATTGATTTAATGAAACTTTAGACACCAACTACAAAATTATAATCACTAAGCACTTGAAACTAAAGAACAACACTCATTCAAACAAACTAAGCAAGCCCGCACACTCTTGTCTTAAAAAAGTTAGCGATTTTGTTAGGAAGCAAAAAAAAAATATTCGAAAATTATGTAGAAACAAGACGAATACTAGGAACGTGAATCGGTGAAATTGTTCATAAGGTATCATGTGATCATATTCTAGAGGCACCAGGTATTACACTGAATATTTATTTCCATGAGAAATTCCTACAGGACAGCAGGATAACACTGAAAAGAAGTAATCGAATTCAAAATGACAACTTCCAAATGCTAAAAAAAACGCGTCCAAAATCAAACACAATCAATTTTTTATAGATTAGTAAAATGCAGACTTTGGAAACCTACTCGACCATATGATTCGAATTTACACAATAACAGTCCTCCAACATAAAACAAACAAAGCAGTTTCCAGAAAATTTTACGAATAGCTAACTGAAGTAGGGACAAGAACATTTTACAGCATATATTCCAGAATACAATTAGTATTGAATATCCTATTTGTTCCTTTGCTTGCTATCCTTTTTTTCTCACGATGCAAGAACAAGTATCCTCGAAACCGAGAGGACTATGGAGTTGAGTTCACTGAAGCTCGCGTGCACTCCGGAACAGCCGAGGTCCCGACCTCTCGAGGTAGAGCCCACATTGGAGGCATGCTAGGAAAAACGGCGCCGTAGGAGCCGCTAGCGTCCGCAGCAAATTGGTTTTTATTGCTGAGACGCAAGAGTAACTTCTGTAGGGCTAGAAGGTGTTCAGAGCCAAGACTCTGAAATGCGAGCCGGGCGAGAAATGGGTGGCTACTTTAGAGGTAGATGTAACAGCGGAGCAATACTCTGGTTCATCTAATGTACTGACTTTTTCTTGGAATCTACGAAAAGGAAAAGCCAGTGACGGAATTCAATACATAGTTCTTTACTTAGCAAAACCGTAATTCACGAGAATTTTTTCGAAGCTTTAGATCGTAATTCGCAAATTAGTCCCCTGTACACTAATTCACGAACGTCTCAAATTGTACAAGATTTCTGATTGGCTTCTAACGAACATTTGTAATTAGGGTGCTCTAGTGTATTGTACAAGTATGATAGACCAAATTGTGGAAATTTAAATTCAATTAGGAAAAACAACTCCCGAGTTGTCAATAAACTATCAATACAACGTCTAAAAAAATTTCGTGCGAGAAAAACCAATCAAATATGACCTATACTTGAAATGTATAAGTTATTGGGAACCATTTCTTGAAATACGCCATTGAAGATGCAAAAATTTCAAAACATCACGGTAGATGCAGAAGTGCGTGTGTAACTCAAAGGACACGATATTCAGTTTAGCAAAGAAAAAAATTATGAGCCTTATAAAATGAGAAAGCGATGAAATATATTGAATTTTTAAAAATGTGAATGCATGCGTAAGGTTGCACATTAACCTGTTAACGGTCACCGCCCAGGTGACCGGTGTTGCATTCACACGATATGCGTAGTCGACAGCGACCGTGTGAATGCAACAACCACTCGGACATCATATGATGTCAATACCCGTTAACAGCTTAAGTATGATACCGCTCGTAATTAGAGAGGGAACTTGAAGACCAGGGGAGGACTGCATTTCAAGTCTATAAAAACAAGACTTACAAGTCCACTCTCACCAAAATGAAACGTTCTTTACTACACACCACAACAAACGAATAACAACCGGACGCCCATGGGTTCACTTTCATAAAAATGAACGTTGAAGGTATTCAAGAAGCTCCGCAATCGAAATTCCCTCCTTCCACTTATTGAATTGACAATCTCTCACGGTTATAACCTGCCTGACATATTTTCATCTGAGCAATTAAAAATGAACAAAATTTACTGAGACAGACATTTATTCCTCGGATAGCAATCATGTACGCAGACAATTAAAAAAACACGCGAAATGCTCGCATAACCAGAGTGTCAACATGACAAAACATCCCAGAAAGAGCATGATCTTGGCTATCTAACGGTTGCTAGCAGTGAGGTGATAGTTGATAAAAGGTATTTTTTGCGTCCAAGAAAGTTCCATCGTGGAATCCTCTTCCATCTCGTCAACGCCTCAGCGCATTCTTCAGGTATTACAAAAGAAGTTTTGAAAGAATTTCAATGAGAATTGCTGCCACATCCACCCTATAGCCCAGACCGAGCCTCACCTGACTTCTTTTAATTCCCAAAACTCAAAGTACAGTTGAAAGGCGTCAATTTTAATAGCACTGATGAAGCAAAACATAAAGGGATAAAGCTCATTAAGGGGTCCGCAGATTTCTTCAAAAATGGTCTAAAAGGATGGAAGCATTGCATGGAAAAGTGCATCGACCTTGACGGAGGTTATGTTCCAATATAGATCCATTGTCTAGAAAATTAACGAAGAATTACAAAACTTTGCGAATTGTTTGAAAGACCTCGTACATTATAGGAATAAAACGGTAACGCATTGAGAATGAACATGTCTTCATCAAGTCTAGAGCCTGAAGTAAATTGGTCAAAAATGTCTATACTCGGAAAAATGTTAATATCCAAAGAAATTCAATGTAGTAAAAATATCATAACATAAGTAGTAGTTGAAGTAAGGCTAGCAGTGCGTAAGGAACTCGGACCATCTTGCATCGGAAGAGAAGGAACCATTCAGTATGGATTCAGGAGAACGGAAAATGTATGCAAAAGGACAAGATCCCCTGCGTATAGAAACAGCAAGTTAAGAAAGAAGAAGAAAAGAAAAAATCATACGTGAAGAAGACATGAAAATGAAAAGAAGCAAAGCGGGCACGAAAGATAGAAGTCCTGAAAGCCAAGCTAAAGCTGAAGTAACTTAACTGTGTCCCAAAAGGACGCCAGTCCCCATAGCATCGAATAAACAAACCTAACTAACCTAACCCTATTACCTATGGCCAATCCTATACCCCGTGAGGAATATCGCACACTTAAACGCCAATTGAATATTGAGTTTATTTTACACATATATAACTCTGAATCATTAATATGAACTGGAGTTGATGCAAGAAATGCATACAATCCTAGTATTACTATACCACAGAGAAAACTGAAGATTTCTAGAACAGCCTTAGCATATTTTGCAGATAATTCATGCAAAAATATAATCAAATACACTCATGATGTTAGGCGCTGTTTGCAACCGGATCACCGAGAGCTAAAGGTGAAAATACCACTAATTTACACAACTCAAACAGATGTAAGATAATGACCTTAATCTAAATACTCCCCGACAACACCAAGCAATGTTAACAACTCCACAGACTTGCAAACGTAGCTTCGTTAAATCACGCGCTTCATGTGACGATGCAACAGAAATAGCAGAGAAAACAGATTGAAGCCTCTTGCACGAGTGTGTATACTCTTGAGCGAAGAGCGAGTGGAGCGGAACAAGAACGTGACACGAAATGAGTGAGGCCCCACACCACACGGTAGAGGATTTACCGAATGCCAAGGCTTGTGTGCAGTGCACGCGTCTTACCGGAAAAATGAGCCTGAATAAACTATTATCAATAAAAATAAACGAAAAAATAAAACATTTAGAGTACTAAAAGCCTTTGAATAACCTCTTACATTAAAATTTGAAGCAGGTAAGTAGTCGACTCACAAAAAAATAGTCATTTTCTTTCCAAGGTAAGCAAATTCAAACTTCGAATGTCTACAGTCAATTCGTACGTATGAATGATGAGTCAACAAAATTCAATGAAAAATTATGAGGTAGACGATTTTGAGGCATCAGAATATCTTAAATTTGAATAAGCATTTAGAAAATTTTCCTATTGTTGAAGATACAAAAAGAAAATTCTTAAAGACAAAACTTGTATGGCCTGTCCAATCGGGAGTACGATAAAAAAAAGTTCATGCATTTCGATAAAAAGTACACACTTTGATCACAAATCATAACAGTTTTCCCTCTCTTCCCTATATTTTAAGGATCCCTCGTAAGTCCCTTAACACGCTGAAGTTAAAGTGCTACCTACCTAACAATGTTTGGAGGTCTTGATAAAACCTCTACCGCGACCAAGCTCATATACTGCGACTTAAAACTAAATGCTGCATAGGACTTCATAAATAGGAAGCCTTACTGTAGACGACAGCCTTCACGAACTGAGAATTTAAAAACTCAAATATCAAACACACTTAACGTAAAAGAAAAATATGAATACTTCAGGAATCGAGCATCAACATGACGACAAATAAGCAACGAAATTAATCAATTAACTGGTCAATTCGTTCAATAAGTGACCGTGAAAAACGAAATAGATTGTAGCACATGAGCAAGCTTCGAGACGTTCATAAAGAATACCAGAGTATCAAGCGATGCTCGTCAAGGATATCTCATTCGGCACGTACTGTAAACGGACCATGAATGGAGGGCCAGTCTCGGCAATCAGGTCTCGGCTCAATAAAGGATTTTCTTGGGCCAATCAGACAATCACTTCTCTAAAACCAATGCCCACAAATCAAACAGACACAAACAATCTCTGTGTGAAATGAAGAAAAAAAAACATAACAAATGGCCTTACCATCGTCGTATGGCCAACTGTTTTTACCACAGAGGTGCTTCAACAGTCGTGCAATGAGCATTCATAAAACTTGAGAAGTAAAATTGACACTAATATGGCAGGCTGATTCTTTAAAGTGAAAAAGAAGTGGAAAACGAGAAGAGACGGCCAACCAGGCTCTCGCCATTTAACACTACCGCAACCGTTGCTTGTACAGTAATGAAGAGAGCTCACGAGGTTTACAGTGTTAAAAAAAAGGTCCCCAAAGAACTCACTGATAAGGATAAACATTATCAGCATCCACCCAAGACGCAGCTTCAAAGCACGGAAGAATATAACCTAATAATTTTTTTTTGGTTAAACTGAGGAGGAAAAGAAACGGCTAACGCTTCATGGAAAGTTCATATACCACTTGTTAACTAAAAAAAATCATCTAGCACGTTCATAGAGACACCGACTACTGTCTAGAGAACAAAAGGGTTTCAAGGGTAGAATAGCAGTGAGGTGTCATGAGTCATCGACCAAGTCTAAAAAAATTAAGTTTGCGTTAGACAACCTGAAATATGTAGATAGCTCACAATTCATGAAGTATGAAAGAACAAGGCAAATAAATACGGTCATCACAATAAGAGAAATGGTCGCTGGTGAGCGAGAGAGTACTTAAAGAATCCGATAATTTTGAAAATTAACTAGCAATACGCCATTGCCCACAGAAATTATATTATTTGCTTTAAAATTGTTTACGATGAAGCAAGAAGAAACTCGACGAACGCGAATTATTCTCATTAATTTTACTCTTATAATACATATACAACTGAAGACTACATAGTCTCGTATCATCAGGCAGTGAACAATGTTCGAATATTGATGGAATAAGCGACTTCTTCCGAATATTTTACATTTTAGACCGAGTTTTTGATGACCTGCACGAAAGTCGTTTTCAAGATAGAAGAACTTACCTAAGGTCGGAATTATGATGGGTAAATGTGCATCAAATATACACTTTTGTGTTTAGCAAAAATAATTCCATAATAAAAGATTTTATCATTGATTTATAAATGCCTGAAATGTTTTTATACCTGTTACAACAGTTTAAATTTGTGCATGAGAAACTGGATTCTAAAAAATCTTCTTTGCTTGGTAAATTCTGATTATCTTCTGATCTGAAAATAAAATTCTAAAATTTTGCTAGTCGATAGTGTAACCTGCTTGTTGGACATATGGAAGAACAAAAGAATTTACTTGTTCACAATCTACATTTGCTTTGCATTCATTTATTCCGGTTTGGACATTTCGACCAGTCTCACCTTTATATATTTTACCACAGTCACTACATCACAATTCATACACGACATTGGTTTATTTGAATGACTTTCTCTTATACTTTACTCACTTACTTACTTACTTACTTGTGAATACTTGAGATGACTAATTTTCGACCAAATCATATTAGATGATTTCTTCGCCAATTAAATATTTTAGGGCCTTAGCATCCTATTTATCCCTTCTGATGCACCGTTGACGTAGGGAGTGTTAATGAATCTGATATTTTCAACTGGTTGATCTTGGCTATTTTTGACTTAAAAGGTTTCGACGATGCTTTTAAATTTTTGGTAGATTAATTTCAGAGGGTAGTCATTTTCGTTTAAACAACTTTTTATATTTTTTAGTTCAGTATCTAGTTGATTTTCACTAAACAGGTTGATGGTTTTTTTCAAGAGGGAGGTGATGACGCTCTTTTTCTTGACTGATCGAGTGACTTGAGTCGAAGTGACTTGAGTCTGCCAATAAGTGTGCTTTGATTGCGTTGGAGTAAATTCAAACTTTTCGGGTACAGCCTTCATTGCGCCTCATGTTAAGGTTCAGGAAAATGGTCGCTTAATTTTGTTGCGAATAGCACGTCAAGTGAATGTTTGGGCAGCTCATTACAAGCACCGAAAAATGAAAGCCGGACTCGATCAACATACCTCAAAATCTTTAGCTGAATACAGAAAGATATGTGGTAGAGACATAAAATAAAATCAAAAAAGAGGGAAAATGAATTGATCGCGTACGTGAGATCAAGTCTCTACAAGGGTGAAAATAACATACGAAAAGCAATGAGTTACAACATGATTATACAGACCATCAAACAAATCGATTTCTAAATAAGATAATTTTAAATTTCAAAAATGATTTCACGGCAACAACAAAAAATTTGTGCAAATTACGGCGCTCCAATACACGGTTGTAGGAATGGCAGTCCAGTCTCTTGACTCGCGGATCCGTGTCGACCAGGCTGAGCACCACGTCCGCACGCGGCCACGCCCTTCCTCCACACCGCGCATCCTGACTTGAATAATAGATTCTGTAACCACGCGGGCTTTCTTGAGATGGGGGTGAAGAATTCAATATTACAAAGTAGCAGACAACTTACGTATGTGTCGTTTCATTCGAAAAGCAGGAAGTGGCCCGAAACGAAGGAGCAAGCAGGCTGGCCTTTCTGTTTTTCTTCTTTTGCCTACCTCAATGCTCTAGAGTAGGAATTCTTAAACCAGGCCCAGGGCTACGTAAGGCAAGGTGGATGGAACAGATGCCAAACTGTTTATGCCTATAAGAAGAGACAATAGCTACCACTTTTCACTACGATATCGTTATTTATGTAACTTGGGATAACCGAAAGAATCTGATGGCAGCTTTGAGCAGCTGCTATATTTTAATTTTCACTGCAGTGTGTTGCTAGCAAACAGTAACGTAGGTTTGTACGCATCTACATTGCTCTGTCCGTGTGCATCTGTTCGTGCTGCAAGCAAGCTGCGTTAAGTTTCACGTGTCTAGCTTGAGCATTTCTAAAATTTATTATTCCAATTTTAATTTTGTGATAATTATGAACACAAAATAAGTGAAAACACTTACTGTATGACAAAGAAAGTACAATTTTACAGAAACTACAAAGAATAATGAATTAGGATCACAATGTGTGATATGTCTTGAAAATCTGAGTAACGACACTTTGAGACCAGTCGTCTGTAGCGTCATCTTGCAAGGAAATATCCTAGCCACCAAGATAAATTTTTAGATTTTAAAAAAAGAAAGATTTAAAAGAAACTACACACACCAGTAATGAGTGCATCCGTCAATTGCCTGCGGAAGTTGTGGAAGAATCGTTCGAAATCGCTCGCATGATTGCTAAAGAGAAAAAAAAACTCACCAAACTGGTGAAACATTAATTTAACAATGCATATTAAAAGGAGTCAGCCTAGTGTTGGGAGAGACGAATAGCAAGAACCTTAAGAAAAATTTTCTTTCTAATTCTACCATTAAAACGCGCATCGCTGAGTTGCAGAGGATATTGAGTTTCAAGTTCTTAAAAAAATTCACACTTCTTCGTTATTCAATGTAAAAAATTTTCTTCGTTATTCAATGTGATGAGACAACTGATGTTGCTCAATTATCTATTAGTCTACGTCCGTGTTTCAGATCGTTTTAAATTATAGGGAATGTAGTTTTACAGCCGTTGGAAACAACTGATTAAACAGAAGATCTGTTCAATATTATTGCCACGTTTTTAGCAACAATGATGCAAATGGAAGAAACGTATATCTGCACTGATGGTGTTCCATCAATGCTGGAATTTCCAAATATATTTATCGTCAGGATGAAACAGAAGTCCCAATGCTGTTGGATCACACTGTGTTATCCACCAACAGGCTTTGGCGTCCAGGACTCGACTCTAAATGCTTCAAAAAAAGATAAGCCTGCTATAATCTTTCGGGTAAACTCCGTCACAGCAAGATTGTTCGCCAATATGGGCAAGCATATGGATTCTAATCATGAAACTCTGTTGTTTCATACATTCGTTAGGTGGTTATCGAAAAGTAATATGCTAGCCTGTGTGTATAAACTAACAGATAAACTAAAGCTCTTTCCTGAAGCTCATGGGAAACAGCATCTTCTGCTATTTACATCAATGAGATCTAGCTTACGCTGGCATAACTCGCAGAAATTTTTGGAACCCTTAATAATTTAAATTTGCAACTGCATGGTAAGAATACTAATCGCATCAATGACAATGATGTTATCCATGCTTTCATAGCAAAACTGGGGCTGTGGAGGCGATGAGTTCAAAAAAGGAAACGCAACTTCGCTTCCTAACCTAGATTCAGCCCTTGAGGGAAAACGTATAGAATGTGAGCTTATGACCGAAGTATGACTATTGCTCTAAAGCTCGCCTAAAATATTAAACCATTTTGCTCGTCTTTCAGAATCTACTAATGCTTCTCAAAAATATCGGATCAACCCAAATAAATTGTCTAATTTCAATTCTCCTCAGAAAACACCAGACAAATGATAAAAATATCAAAATTTCAGGAAAACCCTGAATGTATCACCTTAAAAAAAATGCCATGAAACTAAAAATACCCGAACGCTTTCTTCAACCACCCAGTTTGCAGGTGCTTTGAAAGAAGGAAAGCAGCACAAATACTGTAGGTAGATACTCGCAGCAGACTCTTACATCATCGCCGCAAACGCTAGCCACGTTCTGTGAATTTCTGTCACGAGCTACTTGAGTGTCCGGGCTAGAAAAAATTATGGTGTTTGAAAAACAGTAGCAAGACAATGCACGCTAAACACAGGGAAAAAGGCCCCTAGACGCTCACTCTCGCATGAGGGAATAGAAACACGGTTCTTTCAAAAACTGACGTGAACATCGTGCGAGGAATTCTCTGCAAGGCAAATGAAGAATATCAATACAGTGGCTGCAAAATACAATGCTAATAAAGGCGCAACCAATTACACAATTATAACTTTATCTAAAACGTCAAATGATGAAGCGACTTCTTTGAAAATCGTAAGAGCAAACTACACGAGTATACGGAATAGAATTATACGGGTATTAGGGGTAGCCGCGAGAATTTCCCTTAAATTTACGATGACCTTAGTGAATTAAGACTTAGTAGGCGCCCCTATATAACTCAAATTTGTGTCAGGAACTGTCTGTAATTAGGTAAATTTTCAATGGCCTCATACGCTCGAACAAACTTAATTTTTTTTCTTCCGAGTCCAATTCTGCTCCAGCCCTACGCATTACACTATTGAAATAAGTACCTGTATGCATTTATTCCGTCATCATCAATCACATACGTGAAGTTAAGATGCTATCACACTAGGCTCAAGTACGAGTATATGTTCTGTAGAAAGTACAAGTAATTTACTCCGTTTCTTGAGCTAAAGTTAAAGTGAATATTACTAGGCTCACACGAGCTGAAAATGGAAAAACTGTGCGCTCGTAGCAATATTGTTTGGACTAATCGTTTTCAATGCAAAAAATTCTGCCTAACATGCTGCAAATCACAAAACGTTTCAATCTAAAAAAAAATTGAAACTTGTTTTGTCATTTTCAGTGGAATGTGACAAAATACACAAAAGAAAATGTCGTCCACACTCATTCAGTCTTAAGCTCTCCACATCAGTGAATGCAGAGATGAATTAGTTGAAACCATCACGATTCTTGTATTTAAAGTATTCCCTGATAAAATATAAGACAAGTATATACTTTATGCAAGCTAATTTAAATACTGCTCCAGTGAGCAGTATTTAAAAATCGAAACTAAGGTAGTATCTAAACAACTAAAGCAGTATTTGAACTACGCGTGTACGTGGTGCACAGTCTTTAAATAAACTCGCACAAATTAAATTGAAAATCCCCAAAAATAGTAAAAGAAGTAACGAACGTGCAGTTAAATACTACGAACCCAACTGACGTAAGTTCAATGTAAATTCCAGAGACCTACAACAGAAAGGTGTGCGAAAGGTCAACCATTCACTCCGTTAACCCAACACACGAACTAGTATGTATAAGAATATACTTTTTATAAAACATGATGTGGCTCGGGAGTCACACGCTCAGCGGTATAGATGTGATGCAATAAATTAGCAGTAAAAGACAAATTAAAGCACAGAAACGATTCTAGTTTGAGTGTACAGCTGCAAGGAACATCCGCAGAATGAAGAGCAACACAGTATGTTGACGTGATGTTCTAAAGGTTACAGGAACATAGACAGTCCGAGGAGGGTGTAACTCTCCACACACACGAGCTTCGGGTTGTGACCTGCGCGACGCGTATAAGGTCAGCAGAATGGCACGGCACCTTCCCATGCCCTCAACTACGAGTACCTCTGATGCCAGGCCACGCCATCCTATTTTATTGTTCAATGGTCATACATGATTTCACAAGCAAAGTAAAAATTTACTAAGCAGTAATAGGAAAATATCTTTCTCGACCGACGAAGAACAAATCATATAATGTTCACCAGATTAGTAGGGATTCAAACAAAAACAAAAATCGTGTAGTAATACCCGAATAGCATCACAATACATTTGAGAAGATGTGTGTCTACTGGATGCTATCAATTTTACAAGAACGAAAATTACAATTTATTTTTTAACAATGATTTAGCTAGCCCCGAAAAACTGAAAATATATTATACACGAATTAGGAACATGTAATGATATTCGTAAAATATGAGAGCTAAATAAAGTTGAGCTTATATCAGCTACGGTGGTAAACCCCCGGAGAGCGTGGCAGGCGGGAAACATCACATAAATATTTTCAAGTAATGAACACGTAACGAATAAATTTTAGAAACCAACTAAAAAAGAGTAATGCTATAATTTGAACTGCGATATAGTAGCGCTGCTTTTTGGTTTAAGAACAAGTATTTATAAGAAAATTTTCTTTATAGCAGGGGCCAATTTATTCGAAGTTCTTCATTCGACCATTTATGGCTTCAAGCTCAAATCCACAGAAGATCATGGGAGGCACGAGCGAACACAAAAGAGGAGCTGGAACTTGCGTGATATTCGCAATTCCGTGCGAGAAACAAGCGCCTCTATTAAAGCAACTTTGAGTAATCCATAGACATTTCATAAAAAGGAACAAGTGAATAAGATCATACAAGTAAAAAAAATGAAACCCAATCTCAGAACTAATATGATCAGAACAATAATTAATTCACTGACTTATAAGTTTGAAGTCGCACCCGGCTAAGTTTCGCATTTTCGGCAGTTTGTAGGGAATTTTTAGACTTTTAAAGAAAAAATTACCCTAGTGACTTTGGTATAATTAGACATTGACGAGGAAAAATCGAATGTTGATAATTAATAGACCTAAATAGAGACAGAGACGACGTGTAAGGAGTTGGTGGAACAGTCAGCCCAGATGGGAAGAAGCCAGGCTTCGAGAACTACCATGTAGGGGCACACAGGCGGTGTCGGGCCACAGCACTGGCACACTACTCTGATAAAAAACCTTTAGCCAACGCAATTCTATCCAAATCAGAAGCATAACCATCGATAAACTCTCATGAATCTCAAATCTGTCATACATATTTCATAAGTGGTTTTGTGTACCAAACAACGTTTGAGTTGAGATAAATTGCTGTCAATGAATGAAGCAAATAAGAATTCAACATTTCACGATTCAACTCAACTTCATTTTCATTGAACATGATTGCCCACCACCGCACTTCTACTATTGTTAACATAACTGCACTTCGTGAAAATACAGGGGTTGGTATTAACTCAAACGTAATAATGTGAGAACATTACCTTTCGAAAGAAAACCTACTTAATTTATCGTAAAATGTTTGCAGAAAATGGAAAGCAAATTATATCATACCTAACAATACTCCAAACAATATTAGGCTAGCAAAAGTCAAAATTACCACAATTAAAACTGCAACAAGTTTCAAAATATTGATATAGAGCAACTGAGTGATCGCGTCAGTTACTGTGCGCAACGTAACAATGCTTTGAACATTTAAGTACATACGTTGACTTGCAATTTCACGTTTTTTATGATCAGTAAAATACATCTTTCACCTAATAGACTAAAATGGGTAGTAATTACTTTAATCGCAACTAAAGATGAGCTTAAATGCTGATGTGACCACGCGTGACACGCGGAAGAACAATGCTGAAATAATGAAAAATATCTCCACCTAAGAAGAGCAATATATAAATATATTCATCTGCAAAGAGTGGCGAGAGCCATCATGATCGCCAAGAAGAAAAGCAGTTGAAATCTGGACTCTTATAACAATGGTTCTGAGAAAAGCGTGCGCGTACACAACGATCAACATACGGCACTCAGTCGAGAGCTCCACGGTCAATCTCTTACCCGCCAGACTTCTTCACCGCCAGGTATGTATGTATTTCCCATGTTTAATCCTGTCACTAAATCATTTCTCTTCCAGCGTTTCAAGATGTCAAGGCTTTGTCTTTACATCTCAATTGTGTTTGCTTCGATCGCTAATGTCATGCGTTCGTAGATTCATGGTCTCGATAATGCAACTGAGTCAGAATTAGGTTCCCATGTATTCAACAAAATTAGGGAATTATTATTGAATTATTGTTCAATAATTCATTAACCGCTGGGAAATTTACCGCGTACCACAGCCTGTGTTTCATATTTTAGTCGGTCATTGATAAGCTCTTGAAATTTGCGTTTCACGAATTGTTTTGAGAATTGGCAAGATGAGACGATTAAAAAGAAATAGTAATATGAAATCCAGTTGGCCTTGACTTCGTCGACACGTTTACCACTATCATTCTGATTACGCAGACAACTCAAGATAATTTGTGAGCAGATTGAACGCGACATATAGATCGAATAATTGATGAAATTAAAGAATATTAATCACACTGAATTAAAATAGATTTCCGTTAATTAAACGGGTGGTGGTAGCATATCTTGATTAATATGATTTAAATGAAAGAGATGAGTTCGCAACCAATGTAACGCGAACGCCGATTGATAAATGAAGCAACATGAACAACATAAAAATAAGCAACGAACGAAAATGCCTATAACATCCAGTACTGGAGAAGTTGCTGCAATGGTAGTGGTGCGTTCCATGAAAAAAAATCGTTGTACGCAGCACTGGCCGCTGTAGCCTTAACCCTTAGAGACCCCACAGTACGCAAACGTACCACTAAACAAAGCAGAAGTTCTTTTATTTTGAAAGCATATAGTAACTACAAAATTGTACATAAGTCTAGGAACCCCTTTAGAAAAATAAACTTCTAATACGGTTCATTCTCAAGCATGAAAATACGTGCGTCAGAATTTGTTTATTTAGTAACATAACCTAACCTTCAGCTTGGGTCTCAAACGATTGTCAGCTGGGTCTTTTTCTTTTAGGTTATCCTTGTAATTTTCTTCCTGCTTCGGGATTTTAACAGGAGTGAAACCACAGGGAAATTCGTGTTTACTACCTCTGTACTTTAAAAACTGAACGGAAAGTGTGGCAAGGCCAGAAAATACTACCAAGTTTCATTTGCAGACATACGACGACAAATATTGAGGATTGAAAATTTTGCAGCTACTCATAAAAATTTGGAGAACATGCTAATGAAAAAAATTGTAGAAGCAGGATAACTATACTAGCAATATAAATTAGCTGGACTAGCAGAAACACAGATTAAATATCATTAATTGAAATCGCCGTAGTAAAAAGAAGTGAAATGGCAGTAGTCACTTTTAGCGAAACAAATTTTTTGCAAGTTGTACAAACTAGCCGTTCTATGATAGGCTAAATCAGTTCAACCTGTGCACTGTTAGAGGCAGATCCTTTAGCTTTCGTTTTTTTTCGGTTCATTTCCGTACTTTTTTGACACCGAATACCCGAGGATTGGAATTGGCAAATACGAGCATTTGGTACAAGCGGATCCCTATCTACAAGCTTAGGAAGAGGACAACAATTCGGGTCATCTCAAACAAATGAAGGCAGAACTTGATTTTACAAGTCTCCCAGCTCGTGGTTCACAGGAGGATTGAACTGAGCTGAGCGTCACGTCAATTAACGTCAACGCGTTCGGCGTTTCTGCTGATGCGCGTCGGTGCTTTAAATCTTCCCCCGGCTGCCATACACTAAAAACAGGTAAACTTTTCTTGGTACCAAGTTGAATAAAAACTGAGTTCGTGGAACTAAAATAGATTTCAAGCTTGTAAATTGATGATCCGATGATCCCCCTCCCTAGTAGTTGACTGTACTAGGGAGGGGGATCTTACATGACTGTAAAAACTTCACACGAATTATAACCAAATGAGATATGAAATACTGAAACAATAAAGGATGGGCAGAAATTTTTAGACTAAGGAATATGCTATCAATTTTACTAAAAACTACAGATGATTAAATAACAACTGTGAGAATATTCAATTTTAACCGTGCATAACAGGTGCAAATGAAATAGTTCGATCGATATAGAGTTATCAGAGTCGACATTGGAATAGGAAAAAACAAAGGGTTTCCTTCGACTTCAAACTTTGAGCACACGAAAAAATCTATAAGATTCAAACAAGGTGAAAATGAAGGCCACATTTCTAAAATACAGAACCTCGAGAAATGACCTAGACACAACTCCCAAATATTCTTTAAAGTGTGGGAGGGCGCGAACTTGTTCACGAACTTATTGGAAGTAAGCAACTGATTTTTGGAATTGTTACATCATTTCTGTAACTGCTGGAATTAAAATATCATTGTAAGATTTTGTGTTGACCATTGTGCTATCTTTTACGAAAATGAGTGGGAATTCTAAAGTTTTGAAATTGATGCCTATATACCATAACAAAGGTGGATTTTTTTGACGATAGACTATTCCTATGGCATCAGGGATAACTTCTGATCTCATAGCGAAAACCTTGTCGTTCTCACAGCCGTAAAAAGTTTAATGAGAAAAAATTACCCCACCAGCATGCGCGCCATCATTAACGTCGTTGATCAGAATTCCGGCTCTTCTTTTGGAGATCCGTCTTTGCAAACGTTTCGCTATTCAGATAAGCGATAATTTGACGTCGTAAATAATGATATTTTTTTAATTGTTTCATTCATACTCACTAGATTTGCTATTTTTATTGATGATCTTTTTGGGGATTTTCTTCTCTTTTCTGTGACGGCTTTGACGACACTCAGGGCGCGAAAAGATAGCGTTCTACAACTTCGAAAACGAATTCTATTGAATCACGTCACGCCTAAGACTGCTTTGTTTACAATGCATTAACACTGCATAACAGCAGTAGCCAGGCGTAGTTTTTGTTACACTTCATCATAACTAAATACAGGATACACATGAGAAGTGACGGTTTTTTCTAACGTAGCAAAGACATGCATGAAAATTTACGATGAAGATGAATAAGTTTAGTTGACAGGCCTGAGCATAACTAAATACATTTTACACAAAATATTAGCGTTATCCCATGTAGTACACATATTCAATGCATTATTACTAATAAAACCTGCGTCGGCTGGCCGGCTGAACACCTGCGACGCAATAAACCTCGTGCAATCTTCGAGACATCGAATGCCAAAACCAATCACAATATTTTCCGTACGAATACCATACAGCAGTCTGCCACCGTGCTAGGAATTCTACCTATGTAGCAGACTATTTGTTGAGGTGAGAAAAATCGACCAACCACTGCAGTAAAATGCATGAAGCTGTCGGTACTTCAAAAAATTAACTCAGATCTAAGGGTCGATAGGAGACCAGCAGTGAAAAACTTCAGCATCAAAGAAATAAACTTTGAATTAGAAGCCTATACTTGGCTTTGAATCAGAACGTGACTTTCTCGCAATATAATTCAGCATTCTGATATCTTTACATGCAAAATACCATTATTGATGAACTATTATACCGAGGTTAATTGAAAAAAGGTCTACTATACTTATTATCAGATTGTAAATACCTACAGGCTGTGCCTTAGACACTATTATTATTATTATTATTATTATTATTATTATTATTATTACTTCCGCATCGTTTCAATGTCCATTTTTAGCAAACACGTCATTCGCCGCGCTTTTTTACATTGACAGCGACAACCTCACGCCGAGTTAATGAACTGAAATGATGCGTGGCCGAGGCGAGCTCTGTCCTCTAGCACTGTGAGAACATTCTTCTACCTCAACTGCAGCACGTGTCGAGCAGCTGCAGAGGCTGTTTTTGTGACGTGAAAAGTGTAGAAAAAACAGCACATACTTTAAATGATTTGTGTGCCTCTTTCTGTGTATGTATAATACTGAGCAACACGCTAAATAGTAAAAGAAATTACTCGGTTGAAACTATGATTCGGTCAGAGTTTAGCCGGACACGAACTTCGATGACCATGTACTAATTCAAAATTTTAACAAGGAACACGCTAGGCAGTAACTTTGCCCAAATTTAGTTCAAAAGTTACAGGTACAACAGATAGTTTCACATTGAACATTTATGATGTTCACAGTCGCGGCTGTAGACATCTATGTATGCCTAGCAGGAAAAACGAAACTAGTGCGACATCATTATCCAAGCGACATCATTATCCAAGGGACATCGTTATCAAAGAACGATCTGAAAGGTAATGTACGCATATGAAAATTTACAAAACTAACAATATAAACAGCTCATTGAATGAGTGAAAAAGATAACTTCGATCACACCAATAGCTAATACGGGCGAAACCAAGAATATGGGCTCTGATGTGTGTATCTCCATACCTCCCCAACTCCCAAACAGAGCTGGAAGTAGGAGACCTCCTCAAACGTACACCTACAGCCACGTAGTTCAGATTTTAAGTTTTTTTGTAACCAACCGCCTAAGTACAGGCCTGAACAGCATGATAACTTTGAAAGAGCAACTATAGTTCGGCATGAGCAGCAAATGTCATTGTTTAATATAGTGAAGACGAGTGATGCGATGAGCGGGTCTCTCTCTATGTCTGTAACCTCTGCGATATCTCCATAAAATACTGCAAAGCGACGCCGGAAGCGTCGTTCACCCTCAAGTTGATCCCTCACAAGATGCACCAACAGTTGAGTTTGCAATAAAAATGAGAAGCTCGTTGGAAAAGGTTGTCAACACTATCCCAAATTATTTTTATTCGCTCACAGCTCAATCTATTGAGCTTGTATATCGGAAGGATCAGATAAATTATAAGAGTTGACAACGTGAACGATTGTGCTACAAAACGATTACGGTACTTAAACTAATATAATTTTTAATAAAGATAAAATTGGTCGGTTTGTGAAGTACTAAAGGTTTACTTCGATTACAGTGAATCATTCTCAAAATGATAAGTGCAATACTTAGCAGAAAAAATGTTATCAAATCGTGTTAATAGTACATCGCCAGCTTTTGTGAAGAAAATATTTGAAGGCTTAAATATAACACAAAGCGCACCTGGAAATAAATGGTGCTCAGGCACGACGAAACCAAAAGCAACACAAATTTCTGCTTATATAACATTCATTACATTATACGAACCCCCACTTTGGGTCACTCGTTGTTTAAAACTTTAGTACAGTAAAAAAAGTACGGTTGCACTTTCCTTTTAATTGGACACTGACGAGAAAAAAAAATCCCTATAAAAATAATGCATTCGACTTCCTCGAGATAGGAGATTTGATGATAACGCTTAGGTCGTTAGGAAAGAAGTCAAGTTTACTCGACCATTAGAATTCAAGAGCAGCGCAATTGTTATTATTGAAAAGTAATAATTAACACTCGTAGAACGCATGGCCAAATAGACTCCACTGCTCGACTGATACAGAAATTTTTGACTATGAAGTAGACGAATTGGATGGAGGTCGGAGACAACTGAGCGAAGAAGGCAAGCTGACGACTTGATCGTATCCCTCCAGCGAGAAGCAGCCGGATGTTATAATCTGCCTCTTCCTCAATAGATGTCTACTAATCTCCGCAGGCACAAGGAAACACAAAAGAATAAATACCAGCAAAAAAGCTGATAATTATTACCCCGTTGTACACACTAAAAAAGGATAAAAACACGAATTATGACGGTATAGCTCGATGAAAAATATTAAAACGACTGTAGAGACGGACATGCTTGGGGAATATGTAAAATAATACGCAGCAGAATAATCTACCCAGCAACTGCCAACGATAAATGAAGATAAGCATATGAATGAGAAAAAATTGTTTTACGCTCCTTAAATAATCACATGAATACGGTACAATTTTATGATAATGAATATTGACAGAAGTAAGGTACACAAAAAATTAAACGGCCGGATATAATTTACCTAGTGAATGTTTGCTGAACTTACAAACTCTACCACTGAGAATTAATGATGTCCTGAAAAGTCGATTTCACCCGTGGCAACAAAGGTTCTATGAAAGAGTGCTTGAAAGTGATGAAAACAAAACTAAATAAAATTTGAAAAATAAAAACATGGATGTTCCATCAAATTGAACAAAATCCATTGTTAACTAGTTAGGAATTTTAGCTGAATTTCATTTTCAAAGTTAAACGAAAGAGCCATGACCAGGGATTCGAATTTAACTCGTAGAACTAAATTAACATTTACAAGTCAATGCTCGTACACTCCTGTGCAGATAAGAGAATGTTGCAGCTCCCTAAGCTAATAGAATTATGGATAGGCAATAACCTCTACAGGCATTTCGGCAAGCATGCACGGATGAGAACAGGAGCACATGAAAGGCATATCGTGGAACACCGCCCACATCGTAGCGAGAGCAGCAAAGCATTTCGAGTCATTTTATTCTGGTTTTAGCAGCACTTCACGAGCGTCTTGGGAGCGCTATCCAAACGGGCCATTCTTGAGACTTAGCCTCCTGGAAAACTGCCGCCCATTTTCACGCAGGCACGCAAAACAAAGTAAAACAGTTACACTTCGTTGAGACAAGGCGCACAGCACGCAGCTGATGAGGTCTACGTGTATGCACTCAAGTTTTAAGGAAATTTTTTCTGAGGTTAAATTGCAACGGATGAGGGATGCAAGTCATTTTTCTCATGGACAAACATGTACCTAATTAGGGTTGCATGAATATTATTTATATTATTGAAGTAAATAATGGCTGCACGTAGCCTTATTCTCAATCGAAATATAATGAAAATTACCTTGCACGAGTTATTTTTATCAAAATAACAGCTTTCAGTAATAAATCAATATCACGACAAGAAATGAACGATAACCTTATTGTGGGGGGGCAGAAGTAATTGTACAATTGATATTTCATTTCTCATTAAACGTTTAACTAGCCAACATTTGTAGACCTCACACAGAACAATCATTTTATAATGTAGAGTAAAAGCATCAATCAAAATTTCATTTTCAGCAGGTATATGGTCTTATATATATATACAAAAAATATTTGGGGCAGATCAAATGTAGTAAACCATCACAGTTTGCTGTTTAATAGTTAGTTGCGAAACCTTCGTTTTCAACTGTTGCCCGGACACGGCTTCCATACGATGAAATTAGGCATTCGAAAGCTTGCAGTGGTATTTGAGCACATTCTTCAACGAATATTCAATTTTGTTCTTCCAGGTTCATCGGATTTCATTCTTCAATGTTCTACACAAAATGTTCAATAGATAGAGCTCCGGGGATGAGTTTGGCCACGGAAGAACATTGATTTTGTTCTTTGTTGTCTTGCTGGAGCATCTATTTTATATTTTCGGAATAAACGTTCCTCACTTGGAATGAGACTCTTCAACATTTGACGGTACCAGGCACCATGCATTATCTCACTAATAATATGAAGTGTACTAGTACTATATGCTCTGAAATAACCTGAAACTATTATACGGCCACCTCCGTGTCTCGGTTGAGATGGTACTTTGCCTCTTACGGGCTGTTTCTCGTGTTCTTCACAGATGACGAGCGGAGACACGACCAAACAATTCAAAAGTTGTTTCATTAGACCAAAAAAGTCTTCTATAACGCATGCCTTTTCTCAGAGCGTTCTTTTGCAAAGCTTCAACAACTTGCAGCGTGGTTTTTGAGTAGCATGTGAGTTTCACGAGATATGAAATATTTGATCCTATAGATGTGAAGTTCTCTGCTGATAGTTCTTTCACTCACTTCTGACCGGGAGAATTCTATACCATTTTTAACCTTTTACAAATCCAATCCAATCCAAACCGGCCCATCCACCCCCGTCAGGGGTCGGGCCCCCCTCCGGGGTCCC
>VOMN01017509.1:0-10042 GCA_014899125.1 Orchestia grillus
TCGAGTAATGAACACAAATTTTATGAAAACTTAAAAATTTGGTTTCATATATTTGGTTTCAGTGCTTTCGTTAGGTTAGGTTAGATGATCGCGTATACTATATGTGGCGCAGGTCGCAGTCAAAGTGTTAGTTCCTGCTCATCATGAACCCTGTGCGTCCCGATTTTCCTCTATAAATTTTAGTAATTTCTAATGTGTGTTATTTGAAGCATCTGCTGTTTCTTACTTTATTTATTAATGTACGAGTACCAGCAGTACACCATAACGTTGAGGTACACGAGTACCAGCAGTACACTATGACGTTGGGGTGCGCCAGTACCAGCAGTACACCATAACGTTCATGTGAGAACAAATGCCACGTCATGACGAGCATGGAAACGTTCACCAGAGAACGTCTGACCAGTGCCAGGTCGTGACAATGGTCAGCAGTGCCTGATTATCAAAGCCTTTACAAAAGGACCGCACGCACCTGGTGGGGGCGGCCGATCAGGCCGGACCTCCGCTGCAACATTTTCGTCATGAGAGGCACGCTGAATTTTAGGTGTCAAGGGACTCGTGTGGCGCCGGACCTGCAGTCTACCTCTACCTGCGTGGGGATGGCGGTGAACTGTGTTGAGGTTGTTGGACCTGGCTGTGTTGAGGTTGGCTGTACCAGGCTGTGTTGAGGTTGGCTGTACCAGGCTGCCTTGCAGTAGTCGCACTAGACGGTGTCTAAGCTAAGTAGGGGAAGTACGAGCAGTCTCACACATGTTGGAATTTGTCTGACTTGGAATGTGAACATTTAGAAACGGCAGGGAAATGTCCGCCACCTTGGGAAAATAAACACTCGCGGCAGAGAAAGCGAGAAGTTTTAAATATTTGTTAAATTCCTGCCAGCTTCATAGCTTCAGCTAATTTTCAGGTAATGGGCTACTCAATATCAGAATATTATTTTAAAGTTGAAGAATGTTCAGCTTGCAAGTTATAATATGCGAAGGGTTTTCTTATCGTTTTCATTTGTCTTTCGCCCGATCAGAAAAGAAATAAATGCTCCTGGTTTGGCGCGTTCGAACTTGTCCCGGCCTCATAAACTGTGCTGGCATCACACGTCAAACTTGTCCCGGCCTCATACGCTTTAGAACACGCAGCTGTGCGAGTTAAGTTCGAAATTATCGACATGTCAAGATCTCGTGGCTGTGCTAACTCCGGACAGCTCACATTACACTTGCGTTATGTATTCAGTCTGTAATATGAAGTGACCTCTACATACCGTAAATAATCTCGGTAAATGTTCAGTGAAATAGAATAATTTTATGTATCACTGATATGGAGTCCCATCTCTGACACAGCTTCCCTGATTAGCAATATGGACCCGAGAGTGTGGACCCGGAAAATTTCTCCTATTTTATTCCGTCTATGCGTGAATGAATGGCTTCACAAAAAGTAACCCATACAAACTTGGCGTATTATTATAGAGTACTAGACTGCTCATGACCCGTTGGGTCAAATAAAATTTATCAAAATCAAACNTGTGCACGGTTTCAAGCAAGCAAGCAAACAAACAAGACGACCAAATTTTTAATATTATACTAGATAGATAGATAGATAGATTAGAGCTTTTTAACCTCATTACCGCTCCATCATTCCTGCATTATAGCTCCATTTCCATAACGCCGCTATAGATTCATTGTAAAGATTTAACCTCGTTACAACTTCATTGTAGCTCTATTATAGCTCTCTTACTACTTCATTTTAACCCCATTACAGCTCTCCAATAAGTTTTAGCCCAATTACCGCTCCCTGATATCGCTGTTATCGCTTCATTATAACGCCATTAATTACTATTCCATCATACCTCTACTGCGGCCACGTCATTCCCCTCTTGTAACTCCATTATCTCCTCATTGTAGTTCCATTATTTCTCCAGTATAACTTCTTAATAAATCCATCATAATTCCATGAGAGTTCCGTTGTAACCTACTGCAGCTCGTGTGGAACAGTTTCATCATAAGCTTGTAATAACTCCATTCATATTAGAGGACAGAAAAGGATGAAGAGTTTCACACAGGGCCGGCCGGCCTCGCCTGGACTGGATCTTTGTGATAAACTTGAGCTCCTACTTCGACTTGAGGGCCTTAACTGATACCGAGAGATAAGGTAACTGATATCATCTCGGCCACTTCACAGTGATGAAACTTTGCATTTTCAGCGCTTGCTAGCTCTGTAATAAAATTGCGGTGTGATTTCTAGCGTCTGAGAACTTTATAGCTTCATTCTGAACTTTTTTGTGTCGCTCCAGGTGACTGGGTAGAGCACGCTCAAATTTTCCTAGTATTTTACCTTCAGAGTTTGGTTTACTTGTGGAACTACACTTCCGATACGTTTCCGGGCCTATTTATGTTGTATTCA
This sequence comes from Orchestia grillus, assembly GCA_014899125.1. Classification (NCBI taxonomy): domain Eukaryota; kingdom Metazoa; phylum Arthropoda; class Malacostraca; order Amphipoda; family Talitridae; genus Orchestia; species Orchestia grillus. Next base: position 2,389 of record VOMN01017509.1, read on the forward strand.
AAGGGTAATTTACAAGTTAGGTGTCTTTTCCAGTTCTTCATAAGTTCATGTGTCGATGACGTTTACGGCCTCGTGAATGAAGTTACTTATGCAAAAGTTTCTGTCAAGCGGAGGAATGTGACTCAATCATCAAGCGTGTATGAAAAGCGGTTTGATTCACAAGTGTATGCGCATTCTAAAAAGATCGTTTTCCTTGGTATTGCTGGTGTGTTACCAAGCCGCGTACTACCGACCACCATTCTCTTTCGTTTCTAATTTTCCGTCTTTTTTCCAGCCGACAGTGTTGATAAAGTGTTTAGTACAGCCGTGCGCATTAATCATGAAGTGATAAATCCGTATTTTACTGATTTCATCTGTTGGTGAAAAAGTTCGATCCTTGGACCAGTTCCCATGAAAAGTGTTCTCGCAGGATCAGCTCGTCTCGGTGTCGTGACCTACCCACAATTGGTGTTCCCATGGACAAACGTACCCGAGATCGTCCCCAAAGTGTTCCATGTAAATACGTTTAACATTTCCTCCTCACCCTGACTATTGCCGCACGATTAGTAGCCCTGTGCTGCATGTAGCCGGTAGCGTTCGTCCGTTGCCAACCATCCTCCTCCTCCGATACAGCATCATACCGACAGTGTCCGTGATTGGTGCCTGGTACCGCGGTAGCGTCATTCGATTAGTGTTGTCGGCCTCCGGTATTTCACCTTCCTGACCATTTCCACGACGAGACAAGCCTTCATTTGTAGCAGTAGCATCCACGAGCGCCAGCAGTGAGGTGGAAGCAAGCCACCATGGATATCCTTCCTTCAGGTGGAATTTTCGGTGAACTTCAACTGGTCCACGAAACTGGCTACTTCTCTTCGGCCTGCAGCCTCGAGGAACACTGGCAACAGGTAAGTCTAGACTTGTTCTCCCATGTCGTGTGAACGCGTTGATGTGCGATCCACCTACGCGTCAGTTTTTGACACCTGAACCACCTACACGGTTGTACTTGACCGCAGGCTCAGTAGATCTTGGTAATGTCATCTTGTCGCCGGGCTTCACAGCTGGTGAGTAATTCCCGACAGACCGGTTCTGAGTGCTGCTGGTGCTTGTAACTCAAGGTCGGTGGTTTTCCGTGTGTGACACAATGGCTCCGAATGTTCTCTTATTTTCAATTGGCGCTTCATAAGCATTTTAGAAGCACCTCCTATTTTGATCTCAAAGCAAACCGTCGTGTCGTAGTTGCACACCATCATGTCGCGCGTGCCTCTGTGCACTGCGGGGTATTTTGCAGCTTCCTTTTACTTGAAATTCATTCGTTGTATTCTCCTCATTTAAAATGTAGTGCTGCGAGCAGTAAAGTTCCTGGAAGCCCAAGGGAGCTTGAATTCCTAGAAGTACGCCCGTGTGCCGGTCCCTTTTACGAAAGATCAGGTGAAAAGTGTCGAATTTATTCGTTACTGTTGTGTATTTGAACCGCTAACTCAACCTTGATTATGAACTTGTGGTGTGGACGCGTATCGGGATTTTCTTAATACCAGCAAATCACACTGAGACAACATAGGTCAGTTGATGTGTTATTTTTTGTAATATTTTTTTGTATTTCGATCTATCGCTCGCGCACATTTTTTTTTTTTTGAAGTAAATAAATTATTCTTGAACATATCTTTAGACTTCTAGAATATCAGCTTAAGCTTGCAACACTTCAGTTTGACTGCCTTTCTTGGACGTATGTTGATCGATCTTATTCGGCAAGAAAATGTAAATATCTCATGGAAAATTCATCATTTCACACGTTTAGCGAATGTCGGTGAGCCTGGTATTTTGAATTTTTAAACTTGCGTTTGAAATATATTTCCTTGTTTGTTATAGTGGTGGTGTGTGATGCACACACGGCGAATATGGAAGCGTCCTACGCTGTTTGACCGATGTAACTGGAACATTTTGATTGCAATCTTGCTCCGTCCGCTGTGCCTGCCATTTCAACGTTTTCAGAGTAATGAAACGTGCTCCATTCTCCACTCTGCCGTCTAAAAGCAACGTCTCGTGTTGCCGAGCCCATGTCATTTTCCTTAGGCCTCGTTGACAATTTAAAGCAGCCACTTCCTCCGAGTAACATATTCGATGCTGTGACGCGCTGTTATTTTCCTGTGTCGGCTCCGTACGTGACTGGACTTGAGTGATCGCCTGGCCCTAATTCCTCCAAGCCTGAACTGTTTGTGCTTGCTGGAACGACGGAGAGCGGCTCCCAGCGCAGACCTGGCGAAAGGGAGTGTGGGACTTAGCATATAATCTATTTTCGGTAGGGCTAGTCTCAAAACCTATCTGGTTAATCTGTCGTACGGCTGCCTTCTTAATTCGTCTCATTAGTGGGGCTAAGTTTTGCTGTAGTTTTGGGCGCTTTCTGGTAAGTTATTTGGAGCACTCAGTGCGGGCACATTTTGATAACATCTCGGGTTTGGGCTTGTGACATTTCTGGGTTGCGTGACGTGTTCTTGGCGAGTACTCGAGCACCTGACGTTTACCAGAGCACCTGACATTAACTCAAGCACTTGCAGCAATCACACCAGTCCTTCACAGAGCACACGATGGGGGCCGGACTACCTGAGGTCGCACCCTCGCCCCTGCCCAGCACCTGAGGACCAACTGGCAGGGTGCCTGCGCGAGGGCTCCTTCAGGCACCTGCGCAGTCCACGGGCCAGGCAGGCTTGCCTGCGCGTGACTGTCATAGAAGCGCGTACAGTTCACGGCCGTGCTCGGCAGCTCTGGCGCTAAATTCGTTTCAAAAATCCACGGGTCTTCCATTCAAATCGTTCGATCTGATGGGGGCAGAGGCGCCCAGTATTCAGTCTCAAAAATTCGCTCCATCTTCGTGGTGAGGTTTCATCGAGGAGAATCGGCACCGGTCCAAGCGTTTTAAACTAGCTCGTACAGGTCCAGTTTAGGAAGTGAGAAACTAACTTCAACCCTTCGTGACGCGTTGGCGTACCTGAGTGATGTTTCAGAAATGGCGTTTTATTCTTTAATTATTATTAAACCCTGAAATAATTTGCACCAGTAAACTTACCATTTTTTCATTTTGGGTTTGCGGGTTGAATGAAAAACGTGAATGGGCTCACTCAAACAGATGAGTTACGCGTCACATTTGTCACCAGATGTTAATAGCGAATGTTGTAGTTGCCGTTGCCGCTTTGAGCCCCTGCGACACGGGAGCCCATATTAAAAGTGCACTAGATCTTCAGTTGTACGAGCGTGGAGGGCTGCAGTTACTGAAAACTGAATGTCTCTATCGCAAATAACCTTATCATATCTTCAAACATGCAAATGCGGGAGTCAGACTTGCTCTATTTATGGTAACCAGACCTAACCCTTTGTTTGGGTCCCGATGGGTTAAAGTAATGTTAGTCGCACCAGATCGCAAAGGGCTAACCAGTAAGTTTAACACGTTGGCTGCGATGATATTATTTTCCTAGGGGCAAAATGACCCACCGGTGGGTCGTTTCGCGGTCAATGTGTTAATTCAGTTTGTGCGGGAAAAAAAGTCGTGAAAACACATGTTCTGTGTCAGATGTATATCATTTCTCAAAAATGTCGGGCGCGTAAAAGTTCATTCGCTTGTATCTCAGAAATTCAGCTCGTGTCTTAGAGGGTTCTGTGAGTGATGTGAGTGACATTTCAGCAGCACGCTTTCACACATAAATTTCCTGGCCTTACGCTGGTGAAAGTTTGAACTAACCACAAAACTCTGAAAAAATTAGAGGCCAAGTCCAAAAATAGACCTACGTGCTCATCTTGAAGGGGGATGGGGTGGGGGAAGGGAACGAGGGAAGGAGTTGTTTGACCTATCCTCGTAAATCCACCTCCTGCCTTCACTACTTGGAGTGTTGGTGCCTTCAGTTGTACAGTCGAGTGCCGCAATTCACGAGCCTCAATCCAAGCAAGCTCGGATTCACGAGAATGTTTTGAGACCATGATTTGTAATTCACGAATTTGTACATCTGCATCACCAATCTCAAATTGTACCAGATTTTGTCTGACGTATAACTAACATGCGGTGGAGAGCACTATCGTAACGGCTTGTTGACGTCACACAGTGAGGCAAACTGAACCCTTTCTCTCTCATGATCCTCCTTGTGAGCGTGCAATTATCTATTCGTCTATTCGTTTGGTATGCTTTATTTGTGCACTTCCACGAGATCCCTATGCTGCCCATCTCTACGGCTGCAGTAGACTGAAAATTGAGACCAGAAACCTATTCACTTGCGATAGTATTTAAATTCCAATATTACGAAGTTTTAACTGACGATTGTCTTCGAACAGAATTCGGTACTGTGTATAAATCGTGAAAGTGATAGTACATTCACGGTTGAATCCATAATGAGCTAAAGCATGAAATACATATAATCAAATACAGTGATTTTGAAGCTACTGTCCTGTAATTTCGTCGAACTCTCTGACTAATCCAAAAAAACTCAGTGTTTGGAACACGAGAAGGACAGCTGTGGATAGTGGGAGTGAAAGCAGTTTACTGCAACCTGTTCTCTATTACATTTCTTCGGCAAAAATCGCCGCTGTTGTCATACCTACCCGAGAAGCACAACACGGAGATGTCTTCCACAGCTGCCAGACATCTGTTTCAAGTCGCTACTTTTTTTGAGCGTTAAGCAAAGGACGAGATGGGAGGAGTCGACCGCCTCTTGTCACAGCGATGTATGGAGGACCTGCGTTGTTCACCCTCTATAAGGCCCCGTCTGGCCACCCACCACTCCCGGTAAGGGTGGTGACTGACGCTCACGCCCTCTGGGACAACCAAGCACCAATCTCTCGGCTCTGTTTTCGCTCAAGTTCTTGTGTCGCTGTTGCTTCTTGCTCGGTGTTTGTTGTTGGTGGTTTGCGGTGCAGCTTCAAGATGCGTGTTTGCCTGCTCGCGTTCCGTGTCAGTTCTCAAAAGCGATCAGCGTTGGAGCGCAGTTTTCCTTTCTCCTGCCATCTACTGCCAGACCGATTAGTCCCACCGCACTAGCAACTAGGATTTATTTCCTTGACCTTCGGAGCGATACGGCTTTAGTTCCGCTGCACTAGCTAACTATGATACCTCTACAACTACTACTACTACTACTGCTACTGCCGGACGGAACTTCTTCACTTCAAGCTTTCTTATTCTATCCAACTGGCGTTTATTTTGGTCTAGATTTTGATTAGACGTTATTTATTTTATATTGTTCGCTTCTCTCGGCTGTTCGTAAGTTCAGACCCACCTGACCACTTCGGAGGGAATTAGAAACATTGATTATACTCTATTTATTACCAGTGTTTCTCGGTTTTCACAATCGAATTAGAGTTGAACCTCTCATCTACGGAGACTCCACATCAACGTACGTGTGATGCAGCGAACAAAATATGCTCGTCTTGTTCCATATTTTTTCGGCCCAAATGTGGGGTACCAAAGTGCGGAAGTTGCGTGCGGGATAACAGCGCCAACGGTCATGCTCTCCCTCCAATTAATACGTCACGAGAAGGCTCGACTGCATAGCCTCATTATGGAGTCAGTTGACCGTCTCTACCCCCTCGTATAACAGCAGCGGTCCACCTTCGACTCCTCTAGTTAGGGTGAGGATCCGCACGGTCGCCAAGTCTGAACGAATCAAACTAACCCCTTTTTTGGAGAAATCATCAAGGAGAACGTTTGTGTAGGTTTCGCTTGACTTCCCTTGTCGGGGTCCTTACCACTCATTCTAAATTTTATTTCTTTTGCGGCAGAAATATGCTGCATGTCTTTTGACTGCCGCTCCAGACAAGATCTCAGTAGTTTATTTTCACGCTTCGAGTTGCTGAGTAGAGAAATAGTTCGTCTCTCACATAGCTGGTGAATTTTGCTTAGTTTTGAATTCCGAAAGGTTCTGAAGTTTCTTAGCTTCTAGCGTAGTTTAGCCTTGAATTCCAAAAGGCTTTGAAGTTCCTTAGCGGAAGGGTTTAGTTAAGGTTCGAACAGAGCTTCCTTCTAGCAGGCATCTGTGACGTATCAGCTACGGAGAAACTCGGTATTCTGGCTACCATTACATCTAACTGAAGTTAAACTCGCCGCTTTTGTGCGCAGTCTGCGTCCGTACGTTAATATCTTCAATCGAGTTCAAGGACATCTGTTGACGGCCGTCTTTTATGGCAGTGTTTACCAGCTATGTCATGCGCTCGTATATCACGCTAGGGCGTCGGAGAAACTAGAAGTCTCTCCTTCATAGTATATACATTTTATGTACGTAGTAATGAAAGCGTATACATTTTCTATGTTGTTTTCGTCCTGCTTTTGGATGGGTTTTGCCAGAGCACTGGATGATTTGAGCGCATTACGTTGTCGTGGGTGCGGCGGTTTCTTTAATAACAAATTTCGGTTTCTTATTCTCATCCTCATTGAGAATTTTTTTTTCTGCATTCGCGACGTGTCAAACTGTTTTTTCTTTACACGAAGTCGCCCGTAACTTTAGCATTTTTACGTGCTTTCCTGATGCAGGGAATAAAACAAGGCTGGCTACCCGCAGCTTCCGGCCGCAGCCGCTGTGGTCGTCTGCTAGCCTCCACTCACCGCTCTGCTTGGTCTGCGCGCATGCGTGTGAAGGTTTAAATTTTGCCGAGTTTGTCGCTTATCCCAGAAAAAACAAACTTATTTTTAAATGAACGAATTATTGCGGAAAGAGTCGTTCATATTTTATGCACTCGTGTGCAGCTTCTCCGCACTTTTGAACGGAACAATCAGAATTGGTCTCTCCGAGTCCCAAATATATAATTACGTCTCCAAATTTATTCGAAACTTCAGTATGCTACTTACTACTAACCATGACTTAGTAACCAAAAGTTCCAACGACCAATTTTGTTGATAAGTGCGTCTAGTGCTGGGCAGCGTCACACGCTCAGCATCTGTTCGCTTGGTGTTCCAAGAGAGTCCCGGTAGTTCGCTAGCTGACTAAATATAAACGCATGATAATAATTCCAATCGAATATTGAGCGGAGAATGAGGTATGTTTCCCTGTAATACCGAGAGGTTCAAGGCTAAGCAGGATTATTTCTTATGCCTTTCAGGAATGACTGATCCTTATGAGGTTAATCTAGAGAAGTTCCGAGGGTTCATTGACCGCTGGTAACAACACTTGAACACCTGGTCACTTAAATTTGATGCTGTAGGGCCCTGCTCGAGTCTCCTAGGGGGTTTGGTCGCCACAACATTGCTTAGCGATTTTAATGTGTGGGTCGCTTCAAAACTAAACGTGTACAGCAACTGCAGGCGACTGACGCAGCGTTAATTAAAAAAGTAGTTTCAAGTGTGCACATCGTTACACAGGTGCAATGTTGACTTGACCTCGATGCGGTCATTCGAACAGGGGTGAAAATAATTGATCGTTCAAACCAACGTGTTCAGTTTTCCTTTTAATTTGTACATTGGAAACCCGCACAGTTACACATGGACATGTGTCTCGACTCCTCACAAGCGTACACTTTTAAATAAGTAATATTTATTTATTACAAAATATTTTTTACTTACTGGTTCTATATTTCTCTTGAATTCGATTACTTTTACTCAACTCACACTTGTACATTAGAGTTCATCGGGTTGGCGCTTGCAGGTTTTTGCGCGGCCGCCATAACAGCTCTGCCGCCATGACAGCTCTGCCGCCATGACAGCTCTGCC
>VOMN01017511.1:0-15887 GCA_014899125.1 Orchestia grillus
CAATGATGACCCTCATCCTGCTGTTTCTGGTCACTAGAAAACTCCATCTTACTCAGAATTGCCGTATTATTCGTGCTCGTAAAGGTCCTACACCACATAAGTAGTAGGTGACTAATATTTAGTCCGAAAAGCTTATTTAAGTGAGATATGCAAACTCCTGCTGACTATAATTGAGCACACCGCTTTTAATGTGCTTTGATTAACGTAAAAGTATGTGGCTAACACATACTGCAGGTCTATCTTGTAATATCAAGATAGACCTACAGCAGTAGATGTTCATCGCCATGTTTGTGCTTCCGATATCTTTGTATTGACAACCAAACGAATTCGTCCTCGGAGGTCGCCCGAGCAGTTGTGTAGATTTCGCGCGTTCTGTGCTTAGTTCAAAATCGAAATCAGGAAGTTTTTCATTATAAATCAAATATTTACTCAGAAAAGTAGTCGTATATTTATAATCGCTTTCGAGTAAAGTACATTGAGACAATGTTTCCTAAGACTATACTCCAATAGATTACTCTCCAAGGGTAATATAAAAACTGAACAAATCCCCAATAAATACATCATCCTAGATGAAGATACTTTACTACCATAATATTTCTTCACCTGACATCATTAAAGCTGTGCAACTCAACAACAGATAACAAATGTTAACGTAATAACAAAAATCTATTGAAAATAACATGAAGTAAATTTTCTAGGTGTTTCATGTAGGGACAGCAATGCGACGACTTAAAAGTACAGTTGATGAACAATGTTCAACCACTTGCAGAGACGCGTAAAGGTACAGTTGCTGAACAATGTTCGACCACTAGCACAGAAACGTAACAATGGTACGGCTCAAATTCGTACAACGATTTTTCAGGCACGGTTGAAGTTGCCGTTTTCTCTCAGCTTGAAAATGAATTTCATCCAGAATTTGAACTCAAATCGTAATTTCGAAATCAACTGAACTACAAATCCCTCGATGCATCTTCAAAACGTTACAAAGGAAGAAATTAATTCTTGTACCTGCTCATGAAAGTCGTGCCCGTAAACTGCAACAAAGGACCACGCGATATTTGCACGAAGAGCTCGTGGGACAAAACAGGATGTATCATAAAATGTTCTCACTTGATGTATGTACAAGCTCGAGGGCTCCCCTCTCTCTACAGCCTACGCAACGAAGCCTGTATGTACAGCTCAATAAAATTACATTGAGCGCTCAGCTGCATCAATTGAAATGTTGATTGCACGTATGGGAGGCTCGGTCAAATAGACAAAATGTATAAAACAGTATTGTAATTTTCACACGTCAGAAGAACTTTTGCAGCTCCTTGTTTCGCCGTTTTCAAAGCACGGTATGCAAACACCTTCCTCAAATTCTGCTTAATGCTGAACTTCAGAGCAGGAAAACTGGAGAAGACTCTCAGTACGGTATTGAAATACCACCCTCTAATTCAACCTCAACGCTTAAAATCTGAGCAGGAATATTCGTGAAAATAAATTACATAAATGAGCAAAGTAATTCTCTGATAGGAAAAAAATCCCATTGATTTTATTTTCATTTTTCATGCTGATGATATTCTATTCATTTCCGATTCAAATGAGCAACGATGACTCACACTTGAAGAAGACGACTGTAACGATACTGCAGAAAAAAAATAGTACATCGTTTCATATGAAAACAGCAACACAGCGGAACGAAGCCACGAAGCTGTCCCTGCTTCATTACTTGACCATCGGACACAAACAATGGTTCCTATTTCTTACCGATCCTTCAAAACGAACGCCATCTATTTTGAACATTGTTCTCTTTCCTAGAGAAAAGGAAGTTCGCCCATGATAGACAATAATCATAAATCTTATTATTTGCGCATTATACATTGAAAATTTTAATCCGTGATGCAGATAAACGTTATAAATCAAATTAAAGGCTCTTCAAATAAGGAAACATTCAAACGCAAGGGTGGTCACTATAAACGACGAATTGACTAATGCACTCTGAGATGTAAATGTCCGTGGGCCATTACGCAAGTACTGTCAAAATGTTTCACCATTTATTTTCAAAGTCATAGCATATCGCAATGCAAGTGATGGCGCACTATCTACCAAGTCAGTAGGTCCGTTCATAAGCAAATCACATTTATTTTTCGAGTTACCGGCTCCCATGTGAGTCACCTTCATTGTTCGAGTCGACTTGAGCTCATCCTTGACTCTGTGACTTAGTAATCTCGATTTTCGCTTCACTTCTTTTGTACAACAAAAAGTATCATTTACACCGAAAATAGCAGTCTTTATTTAAAAGTGCCACTCTCCTTCAACGAATATCCTAATCGGGGATTAAAAACAGAAACCATTTTAAAAGATGAGCGATTAGAAAGAAAACAAAATATAATGAAAAATAGCTAAAATGAACTCGACACACTATGAACTTCACGCACGGTTCAAAGTGTACACCAGTCGATGCAAAACAACATAGTAAAATGATCTCTGCAGCTCACATTCACCCGTCGCTTGACAACGCAACAAATCACAATGAACTGTGACGGAAAGTGAGCGATCACAAATAATGCCCCAAAATAAAACCAATACCCACTCATCCGAGCATTAAAGTTAAATTAAACGAAACACAATGCATAAGGATGCAAAATGAAAATGAATCGCGTTTTAATGTCAGTCAGGAAGAGACAAATCAAGAAGTGCACAGGTTCAAAGTCAGTCAAGTTGACAAAAGAAAATGTAACACACTCGGAATCCATCACGACGATACGTCTAAGTATACTCTCTACCTCAATGAACATCGACTACAAATCAACTGAAATGTTGAATGTTACAAAATTTTACTTGAAATTACTACCATAATGAACCCCGGACCAGAAAGACACTATTTAAAAATTTGCCCCTTACAAAATTAAGCGCAAATCATAATGAAGCTCAAGATATAATATAACACATTGAAGCAAAGTCCCAACGAGCCCCAAGTCACAATGAAGCACAAATCGCGTTGAAACAACAGTCTCAAAAGAATTTTCATGGAAGCACGCCTGAGAGGCCCGTAAATTAAGGGGCATCATTTCCCTAGACACTTGTCTCAAGCGTGAAGTAAGGAGCATCACTTCCCTAGACTTTTGATGCAAGCATGAATTAAGACGCACCTCCTCCATATGATCTTGTTTCCAGAATGAAATAAGGAGCTTAACTTCCGTAGACTTTTGTCACAAGCGTGAAGTAAGGAGCTTCATTTCCCTAGACTTTAGACGCAAGCGTGAAGTAAAGCGTACTCCCTCCCTAGACTCTTGTCTCATACGAAGACTGTCGGGAGAGTGAGGCAGGCTTCGTCGCGATGGTGGGGCCGAAAGCGCTGGTGCGCCCCTGTAACCTCCGCATGACGGGGGGCACGTTTGCAGCGCTGTTCAAGGAGGTGTTCTGGAGGCACAATGCGAAAAATCTCATGTAAAATGTCTGCATCAAATGATATTGATTAGTGAAACTTTTCACAGACGTATTTCTGGGTGCGGCTCATGCCAAAAATGTTTTTTTTAAAGTGCTGTTCTATGAGATATTCTCTAGGCACAATAAAGAAAATCCTTAGTTAAATAGCAGAGTTATATGAGATTGACTAGCGTGGCTTTCGAGGGAAATATTCTTTTTTTGCAGGTTTGGAGGCTTGAAATCGCTTTCATTCACTGCACGTTTCTTCACGTGGAGGTCCAGGCCTCAGACTCATCTAACCAATCAGCCGATTATGTTGATACAAACGTTGAATATTTTGCGCTTACTGTAATTTCATTGTGCGTAATTGATGCTGAATGAATACATTACAACGAAGATATTGCTTCACGTCAGTAATATGTCCTTACTACGCGAGAGAGATACGAAGATCAATTTTAATTTCAGCAGAGAACATACTTCAACCAACAAAACGAAAGTCATTTAAAGTTGAAGAAGCGAATCAAGGTAAACATGTGGAAAAAATCCAAAGCCTCGCTAGGGAACTTTGCTCTTATAAAAATAAAGGAACATATTTGATCAACTAAAACTAGCTTAGGATTTTTTCGTAGATCTAGCATTGTATACCAACGATGATAAAATTCAAATTGGGGGCCTGAAGTTTTCGGTAATAAAAGTGAGTCATAGATACAAGAAAAAAAGATGACATAGCGTAATAATTTATTGCAATTCCACACATTCTGTAAAAATCAGAATAACGTGTTATTATGTGTGACCATGTTATTTAAATTTGTTAATAAAAAACTATCAACCATTATAATTCAACACATGCTCCACAAGCAATAGTACTAACAGCATTTTGGCTAGAGAAATCAAAATTCTCATCAAAATAAGCGTAGATAAAACAAGCAAGGAAGAATCTTGCACTGTTATCAAATATATGAAATTAGTCTCGTGAGGCTAAGTTTTTATAATTTCATATATATTTTGTGAGAAACAAAACCATCATTTCCGTGGTCTAGCTGAAAGAAAGCGAGCGTTAACATCAGTATGTTGCATTAATGAAAACATAACTCGAGAAACAGTAACACAAAAGAAGCAGGAAAACTTTAGAAAATATTTCACAAATACGACATGAACTGCCGAGTTTGCTGCTTTTTCGTAATTATTAACTCCAAAACCATCATTTCATATTTCTTCTGCCTGCTGAATTTCATTTCAACTTAAGTTTACGGTTTAATTTGCAGTTTTCCTTTTTTGTCCAAATTTCACTAGATTTTTAGATGCAGTCTCTAATCCAGGCCACTAAATTTGTAGTCTTTCAGATAATTAAACGCTTGGTAGAAATCCTTATTAACTTTCTTCGTAGCCTAATATTGTTCAGCGCTACTCATTTTTCTCAAGTTTGCCTGCAAATTTTATTTATCCCGAACTTTGCCAGGCAGAGCTGTCGAACAATACGAATTACAAAAGAGATTCGTGCAAATGCAGAAAGCTTCTACCATTGTCCAGTAAGTGCGATAGGAGCCTAATTTCCCAAGCTGATGTGCACAAGAGGTATCAATTTTGAAATAAATTTAAAAGATTAATCATGTATACTCGGGTAGGTGCTGGGGTCTCTGATTTCAAAATTGAAGTAGAATGCATAAATAACTCCAAATCCTAGAGAGCCACGTAGTGCTCCACCGAGCTGTAGAAGCTGTAAAAAATATCATTAATAAATTCTCGTACACCGATAGTTTTTTTTCTCCCTTTATGACTCATCAAGGTTGGGGAAGTACTTTCGTTCATTTGCATGTCATAGATTACGAAGTCAAAGTAGAAATTAAAGTTATTTCTTGACATATCCAAACTGGGTACGAACATCAAAATTCTGTTTGACTAGTCTATGGACTCTGAAATAAATCCACTCTTTGAAGGATTTCTGAATGATTGGTACGATATTTCTACTTCCACGCAACATATTTTAGCATACTGCTTGCAATACTAGACACTAGAGACTAGACTAAGAAGAAAAACGCTAGTAAAAGCTGACACCAAGTTAATATCTAATTCACTCATGTCACCTATTTTTGATTATGGGATGCAGAGTTGGTTTCTGAAACGGAAAAGAACAGCGACGCTTGAAATGACTTCAAAGTTGAGCGCCTCACCCGAACGCTATCGTGCTCAGGCGCTGCTGACGTCACATAGAATAATGAATGAAATGTCCGAACTTTTATTTCAAGTTTCACCCAAACGGCGAAGGAAACTAACTTTACTCACAAAATTATTCCTACACTCTTTCCGAATACTCACCACGAAAAAATCAGAGACATGAAGAAAAAAACGTATTTCCGACACAGGAGCGGCATCAGCTTATCGCATTACTGAGGTAAGGACATTATTCTTTCATTTCCGCTAGATAATGTAAATGTTCTCAGGTGACTCGACCGAGTACCTTTAATTTGAGCAAACAGAGAAGTCGACAGAGGTATCATTCCTCGACAATCCAGTTGCGTTCTCTTACATGCTGCGGGGCATGAAGATACTGAAATTTAGGTATTCAAGTCAAAGAATTGATGTGAAGTTATTTGTCATAGAAAAGTGCAAGAAATTACAATACTGGTTTCGAGAAATGAGAAAATTGACGTCATCTCGTGTCTTCACCCCAGCTTGCAAGGGTGCCGATTATAATATTATAACACTCATGCGTTAATGAACGTTCGAAAATGATCTAAATTTTGAAACTCTGAGAGAAACAAATCTTTATGTAAGCCTGATTTCATTAGTTTTATTTCCCAAAATTGAAGATTCTGAAATGAGATCTTGATACTTTTTAACGATTCATTTCCACAGCCCGACAAATTTCATTTCTACCAAACCACCTAAATCTCAAACGTAGAGTCAATACCCTTGAATAACCCAACTACAATTACTGCAGCGTCCTAATTAATCAACCCAGAAAACAAGGAACTCTTGCAGGGGTCATATTTGCTGAACAGTGACCAACTATTCTTGCTTAAAGAATTAAAAATTATAGAAGATGGACTGGCATCGAGTAACTCTTCACACTATGGGGAGCTAACTAAATTTTTTCCTCGCACTAACATCAGCGTAGCATTTCTTTGGAAGTTTAATTTTATCAGCTAACTCCTGAAAATACTGGAAGTGAATGTTACTATCTTGAAAAAAAATTCACAGCTTGAATTCCATTCGAAAAATTATCTTTTCTGTTGAAGTCCCTAATTGGAATTATTATTACAAATTCATCGATTACAAAAATTAGATGATTTCATTTCAGTTGTATCTCATGATGACTTACGGCAGATATTTCAAAATGAAACGACCCGAGGAAGGTACTCGAAATTAATACACTAAAACTGAGCAACATACACATCTGCATACATTTTATGCCCGCATATTTTAATTTGGGAAATATTGATGCTGGGCTTTTAAATAGCTTATATTGATGTAGTTAGTGAACTACCAATTTAAGTCAACAATGACACCAAGAATTCTGGCTCACAAGTTAATTAATTCCTACATCAGTTCTGAATGCTACAAGACCGAAGAAACCGAAGAATTTGGATTACAGAATTATCGATTTATCCAAGAATTCGTGATAAAAAGCTCACAAAAAACGTATTGATCATTCGTGAACATTTTTAGCAAATATTTTTGGTTATTCAAAATTCATTTGGGATCCTGTTTCGGCAATCTACTTTAATACACTAAAGATTGTTTTTACGTAGTGCCGTCTCCTGCGTCTTTGAAAGCAACTGTGACTTTGTATTGCTATTAATGGACAGCATACTGGAATACAAAAATTATTTAATGTTCACTTACCGAAGCATAATTCTCAGTAAACCGCATGACGATGAAAGAATAAGGTAACTTTAAACTTTCTTTACCTTGAACGTTCATCCTAGTACTCGAAAACTCAGTTAAATATCAGCATTTGCTAGTACTCATAGCAGCAGCAAAAAAGGAAAGGGAACTTATGCATAACCGTTAAAGCGTGTAGCATTTTTTTGCGCACTGCATCGAAATTATTAGCTGGTGAGTTTCACCTACATTTCCCTACAACTTCAAAGCATTACTAACTCTGCAAAGGTCTTCGATGCCACGGTACTACAAAAAAAACTAAAACGCTTATATCCTAAAAACACTAATGATTCCCCATTGAAAATTTGATCAGTTAATTTGCTGAGTTTTTGCAGATTATCTAGAGATTTCCAGAGCCAGTTTAAAGATAATCTGCGCAAAACTGCCAGAATGCGGCAGAAAATTACTATCACTGCTAAGCACTGCCTCAGGCTTACTGCGCAGCGGAGCCTATTTTTATAGGGTTACGAATCACTAGAATAAATTATTGCAGTTTTCTTCTTCATCACTGTGATTATAAGCCGTTTGCTTTATTGCGTGATATTTCTCATAACCTGATTATTAAGGCTCACCTTTACGTCGTTTGCCTTCAAAAGACCAAAGATATCAATTTTGTTCAGGTGTTGAACAGCTGAGGGGAATAAGAGGCCGAAATGAGTTTATTTTCTCTTCTTACTAAGACGATGTTGGTAACTATCATTGTTCGAGGATGTCATTAAAAACTGTCAAAAGTCGAAAAACATCTTGAAATAATCACAGCTGACGAATAATTCAGGGTCATACTACGTCAAACAAGAACGCGTGATACAAAAAAATTATGTGAACCTTCCTGAGTAACTCTCTGAGAGAAATTTTCACATTTTGGTTGAATTTTTCGAGCAAGTTTTTACAGATGGACCACTCAAAGGAGACACCATGTGAGAGCACTGGAAGTATGGAACCAAATATGTTTCAATCTATAACATGTGAATCATTTCGATATGAAATTAAGATGGCATACAGATTTGTAGTACATACGTGGAAATGTACGTTGCTTTCTGAAATGTTAATGAACCCCCCTTGCGTGACATCAATTTCTCGGAATACTTGCAAGGTTGAATAAAGCACTTTCCTGTTTGGCATGATAGAAACTAAATCGTAAATCGAATATTCGTTGATTATTTATTTTCTAAGGGGCAGCTTCACTTCCGGCGTCAGTCAACGCACGGGAATACGCAGCACCCTCGTAGCGTATTGTAGATTCGTGTTGTAGTCCGCGAAAAATGTATTCACTGATTTTAAATGATGCTCAAATGATGCATCTATAACATGTAATTAGTTAGAATAGAGGACGCCCAGGATCCATCTTGCAGAGATAGTTGAAAGCATGAACTGGCTTTTTTTCATTTATTAACCCGAGCTTTCGCACGCAATGTGCGTTTCAAGAGAATGAAATCATGATGAAAAGAATATCTTAGCATCGATGTTCGATTCAAACTTAACTGTAATCTTTTTCTGTATTCAAGTACATTGCTGAAACTGAGCACCAAATGAATTTAGGATAACCAAAACTATTTGCTAAAAATGCTCATGCACTGCCATGACGTTTTCTGGAAGCATTTTACACCAAATGTAATCCAAATTTTTTAATAGGTCACCACAGTTTGCAGGATAATATAAGCCCACGATTAGATTCATTTTGTAAAATTTTCATCAACGATATTCTTTCTTCAGTTTGATTTTTCTTCCCATATTATGCTCCTATCTTAGGTTAATATTTACCCCAGTGCTATTTTCCCATCTGTCGACATAGCCTATTTACGAATGCGCAGGTGATGCGTCCAAAATTTTCGTCGTTTCGCTCCCTTGAAACCGCGCGCTGCTTAACGTGCGGAAGCTTGGGTCAATAATTAAATAAAAAACAGTTGATGTTCCGAACTGTCCCTACATCCATGTACAACAGTTAAATTCTGATGTACAGAGGGGTTCAAAAATTAGAAAGCCCATTATCATGGATACGCCGTGCCGAGTTAGTAATTAATTGAATTCGGTTTCCTTTTTTAACCACTCTGTATTTTTTAGGTATAGCTAGTGCCACAGAAATTCATCGGGATTCAGCTGTGAAACGGTATCATGGATATGAAATGTTATGAATATTTGAAATTAATGAAGACATTTTTTCGTGGAAGCCCTGCACAATAGAAAAAAGTAATCCTGGGTGCTGCCTCACGTAGGAATCGAAACATTGTAGCAAGAAACGCAGTTTCGAATGCATGTACACCCAGCCACAATGACGGGAAATATCTCAAACTAATTTTCTCCCTTAATCCATTGAAATTCGAGGGACCATTTTGGAATAACGCTGCTGGCGTATTAGTTGCTGAGAATTCATTCGCACTGAAACAGGTTCACGGAGTACAATGAATGCTCACAAATATCTTCGGTCGATATATTCTGGGAAGTAGAAGACGTTCGTGGAGGGGTATAGGACTCACCGAGGCCATTGATGAATTATCTGCTTCAAATACAGACTTCGCTTTCCTCACGTTCGAAATTTCTCGTTCGGTACTGCAAACAAAAGAGAATAACAGACTCTGCGAATTGGAAACGAAAATTGATGTAGGTTGTAAATTGAATATTTACAAAAGCAAAATCAACACAAACACTGGAACAGAAAATAAACCCATGTTTACGTCAACATCTACACTACAGTGCAGTGCGACAACATCTAAACCACAGTGTAGCGCAACATCTACACTACACTGTAGGGCGTCAACATCTACATTACAACCGTGAAAAAAGTCGTTGGGTGTGTTCCTGAATTGAAAATGAACGAATGTTAAAATTGCGACACAGATTTATCAGTGTTCTTGACCCTGGTCAAATTCTCAGAACACACTAATTATTATTTGGTTACAATCATAAACTACAGATAGGCAGTGGCAAGGAAAAAGGAGTTCAGAAAAATGATAAATTCTGAAATGGCTCTTTATGTTTGAAATATTCCGTAAATATTTCCGATGAAGCGATATTAATAATTCAATATGAATACTACGAAAAATTAAATTCTACATGAAGCAGATGATCTTTCCCGATACTTGTTAGAGTTTTTTAAATTTGCATCGCTTGTTACTTGTGAAACTTAATTGACACGAGTTTTAATAAGCTTAAAAAGCAATATCAGCATATGGAATTGTGCTAGCAATAAATGGAACTTGATTTCTGCGTTGATGATTTATGAAGATTAACTTTGGAATGCATGGAAGGAGAAAAAAAATAATTTGAAGTAGATCAAACTGAAATGACCAACACCTGAGCACTCACAGAACCTCAACATTATTGAATTCTACTGCTATGTACAAGCACCTGGGGCGTGAAGAGGTGAAATTAACTTTTGTCTCAGCGATGTCTTAAGAGCTGTTGGACAAATTTTATTATGATGCAGCTGCGTTGAAGCTTCTGCTTTTGTCAACCTCAATTCACAGGTAAGTTTCTCGAAAACCTCATGTGCGAAAGCTTAAGCGATGTTTCCCAAGAGTCAATGTATGTCAAACTAATCGTTGCAAAATTTCACCGAAAAATGTCATTGAAAAAGTATTCGTAAAAATTTATTGACTTACAAGTACAGAGCTCTAGGTGTTTTCGGGGAATCTTCAGCCATGCACATTTGAAAAGAAAATTAAATAGATAGAAAGCCTCGAATGCTCAGTAGGTAACCCAAATTAGAAAACTTTTTCAATCAAATTCACAGGCTGTAATCTTCCGTTGAAGATCGCGCAGATGTAAAAAACGACCAGCAGTGGCGTGTCGAGTTTTCTAACAAACGTTACTTGCTTCCCACGTACCTTTGAGATCTAGAAGGAGGTCCTTTCCCTTTGAACAGGGTTTTGATTTTCGACTTCACGGTGTCCTTCTCGACGTCGGAAGGAATGTCTCTTCCAGATCCTTTTGTCCCAGATATCATGGCGGCCTGGAAGGGCGAGGTAATCTAGGACTTGAAGGAATCTCACTTTTCGTTTAAATTCAAGATAAATATGATCAAAATATTTTCGCACTGATGGCTGAAATATGATTCGTGTGAATTTTATCCTTAAAAAATATTAGCTTGAACAAATGTTCGTGTCTACATGTTTCCGTGACAGGAAATTACATAAATGCAAATGTACACACTCATGAACACACGATTCGTCAAAAGCCCGTTTGCTAGCGATTTTTATACCATGGGTTTTCTGATGTAATAAGAAATGGATAAACATTATAGAAGCTCTGATATAAAAATTTAAATATCATATACAACAAACAAGCTAAATTTTAAACAATCAATCTACCGTCTCGTTCATCATAAAATATTCATCTTTAATGATGGTAACTTTTTATAACTTTTCATAAATAATTGGCGTGTGAAATTCTTGTCTTATGTTATGACAGGCACGATTTTGGAAATATTTCTCCGCGAAAATTTTTTGAAACATTTCCTTACTGAAGATTCTCCATCGAAGAAAACAGCGCCTGAAACAGACCAACGCTCAAAATAAAAAATTCCACAAAATCACCGACTCCTAATTTTATTTCCTCTGAACGATGAAGTTCTAATTACATACGTATTTATAATAGAATTAAGCCTTATACTAAAACTACTACCATGTCTGCTAATGTAAACTTTGAGAAACGAACTGAAATTCTTATTAATAGAACGAACTCATTTGTAATAGTTCATTTATCATTTTAGGTCTTTAGCCAATGGTTGAGTTCTAAATAAACTCACGTGGACGATCGAAAACTGAATGTACCCTAAAAAAGCAAATTACCCTGAAATTTGTCCTCAAACAGGTATCCAGCCGAGAGGATTACTCTTCAAACGAGCTCTCGATATAACCCACACCCACGAGCGCAATAGAAACATGTTCTCAAGCGAGAATTCTAATGGAAAAAGGTCTAGAATACTTAGGGGCCTTTCAAAGAGTAATTGCAGTGTGTTCGAACACAGACCTTGACTCCCACGTCAACTATGGAGCCTCCAGTGGGGGAGTCCTCGATGGACCGAGCTTTGCTGAGCTTCGAGAATATTCCTTTGATGCCTTTTGGTTTTTTCTCGCCATCAACTTCACTCGTTTGAGATCCCGTGGATATTCTGAAAAGAAGTAAGCATCCTGGGTTAGGTACAGACAATTTTTTAATTGGCTTTTGTCGGTTTATTTCACTTGCTTGAAGTCTCTTGGATATCCTGAGCTAAGTATATAAGCTAGGCTAATTACGAACAGGTTCGTATATTAAGTTATTTTCTCCGTGTCAACTTCACTAGTTTAAGATTCCGTGGATTTCTTGATGATACAAAAAACTAAGTAAGGCAGACTCATTTTGTTTCTTGGCTTAACTCCATTTCTTTGAAGCCTTTTAGGTATTCTAATGGGAAAACTTCGCATCAATAGACATATGTATTAATTTCTGCAAGTTTCATTCTGACGACTTCGCTTATTTGAGAACCCGCGAACAACGCTCAGAAAAAAAGTAATATTTAACAATATGTATGATTTCTTTTCGCCCGTTTTTACACTTGATTTTGCACTCTTAAAACCTGCAGACATGCCGATGAAGCAACAGCGCGCTGTTTCAAGGTCAATATTCCAAATTAGTTAATTTCCTGGCAATCTGTTGCCCGGCCCATTAAGTTCCTGTGGATATCTTAGTGGGCATTTTCCTAGCCACGGAAATAGTGAACAGCGGTGGAGCTATTCACTAAANACGCTACAGTTACTGTTGTACCTCATGTGGTAACGTACGCTACAGTTACGCTTATACCTCATGTGGTAACGTACGCTACAGTTACGCTTATACCTCATGTGGAAATGTACGCTACAGTTACGCTTATACCTCATGTGGAAACGTACGCTACAGTTACGCTTATACCTCATGTGCTAACTACGCTACAGTTACGCTTTCAAAGCGACATCCACGAAAAATATCCAAACCGACAAAAAATTCCATGGAAAACATCTTGTTTATATTTGTTTCATCAGTGTGATCAAACTCCAGGACAACAAGGTAGGAACTAAAACAAGTTTTAGTCCCTATGGCACAATTGTTGGATCCGTCAGAAGTGTGCCAGAAAAATATACGGAAATAAAAACAGTTTTTTAGCGTATTTTTATCTCCTTCCAATTCAATTTTAGCTCCCAAATCTGAAGGAAACTTCAGAATGTGTCCTTATGTTATTCGCCACTCATTTTCATTTCCCCTAATATAACTTACACTCTCGAAGTGATTTAATGGCTACTCATATAATAAGACACTGATTATTGGGAATTGAATTAATACGACTCTCAGCGAAGCACCCAGAGATCAAATTACTCTCCGATAAGTAAGTAAAGTAGATTTCCTGGAAACCCTGGCTTTGTTCACAATTTAGATTTAAATTCCAATTTTTATACAGGCATTCAATTCTTCAAGCAGATTAGGTTACAGAGAAAGACAGTAATGAAATTAATTGGGATTATTTTGGTTAGTCCATTGAGCAGCTCAGTGATGTTGTTCTTTGCAGTACATGAACTGATTTCCATATTTTATATTATGGTTCTTAGTATTTAGGTTGATTCCTCGATGATAGCAAACAAGCTTGTATGACGTTGGAATAAAACATAAAGTAATTTTAATTGAGCAACAACTAAAACACTGACATTAAAATTCAGACCCGGACAGCTTGCATCGCTCAGCCACGCTGTGGAGCGCAGTCTGCGCTTTTGAGCTCCAGCTGGACTAATTTTTTAATTAATTTCGGCGCTAAAAATACGGGAAAATTACACGGCCTTATTTCTCCGGACGCTATGTCAGCGAGTGAGCCCTCAAAATGAATTGAATAAGATTCGAAATTGTAAATTCTGAATTTAATACTGTAATAAATCACAGAAGTGCTCGAAATACTTCTTATCAACAATGGGTGATGTACATGACACGCTTACTTTCAATGTGAATATTTTAATCAAAGGTTCCTGTTTTGTGACCCTGAAGCCCCCATTCTTATTTTCCCTGCGTTATGAAATTCCCTATGCCACCTTCCTGTGATATAACTCTGCGGCGTTGCCACAATTCCCTATGGCACCTTCCCATGTTATAACTCTGCGGCGTTGCCACAATTCCCTATGGCACCTTCCTATGTTATAACTCTGTGGCGTTGCCACACCACTTCATATTCGAAAACTATGAGATACAAAATATTATCAGCAATACAAATAAAACCGCGAGTGCAGCTGCGTCCTAACTTAATTAATTCGATTGTATCAAGTGATTCGTACAATAAAATAATTCTGAATTAAAATTGGAGCGATTAAATTAGAGATAGAATGATTGGAAAATTACGGATAAAATGATATTTATTACCTTAACAAATCGTATGACGTCTAATAACGGCTTACAGAGTACATAGACCGGCACTTAAGAACTTACAACATCCAGTGCAGAGTACCAGTGGAATTACGAGAGGATATTTGTACCTAAATTAAGCAAAAAGTCATTTACACCTCGTCAAACGGAGATGCATATGAATAAAATTCAGTAAATGGGAGTCATAGCAGCCTAGAAATTTCGGTTCTTAACATTGTAATGTTATGAAAAATACGTAAGAGGATTTTACGAATAATAGAAAATATTATTGAATACTTGTTCAATTTTAGTGGTGGATGGCGTTTTAGAATCGACCTCAGTAATTAATGGATATGATAAGCTCAAACGCCGAATTTTTTAGAAAACCGAAAGAACATTCTAAATATTTCCGAGCACATCTTATTTTCACGAAAGTTTTCCAACGTTCCTTTTGATTCGCTCGTAGTAAAGCTGGCTAAATAACACACTACATCGTCGGAATGTCTCTCTCCGAACTTTTTACGACTTTTCACTAATGGTAAGCAAATAAGTTGATGGTGCTCTCCTAGCTGCTGTTGTTTGCGCTACCCAACGACCTGAGCGCGCCAGCTCTTATCGTGAATTAAACCCTAATTATCCTTAGCCTAATTTTCTTAACTTCTGCTTCCGCCTGCAGTTGACATGATGATTCTGATTTTATAATTATTTCAAGATCTGTTATTCGATTTGAATTACTGGCTCTTGGTGGCGCTACTGAACAGGATGCCTGAGTAAAGGACGTGAACCTTCTTTGCACTTCGTGTGCATTGGTAATAGACGCTCAGCCTAAATTCAACTTAAAATTAATCCAGCAATCCAAATAATGACCATTTGCGCTATTTGATAATTGTGTTGGGTTAATTCAAACAAATTAGCTGAAATTTTTTTTAGGGGAGGGAGAGGGGGCTTGTAATAGAATGTTTTCTTTGAATTTTCTGGATGTTTTTTTTAAGTTTTAAAAATGGGAGTAGGCGGCCGTCTTTAAAAGGTCAACGCGTTTTATTTCAACTGTAATTTTCAGCAGACATAACTTTTGTGGTAAAAAATTGCTTGCACTTTTGTGTGAACTCACCCTGAAGGCTCTACATTCGACACTCTTAAATGACGCCACATTAAATTCACTCCTTGAGTCCAACGTGAAGTCTGCGCACCATTTGGATGACATTTGCTCACGTCAGTTCAGTTTACCTGTCAATTCAGTTTACCTGTCAATTCAG
>VOMN01017512.1:0-17448 GCA_014899125.1 Orchestia grillus
CTGGGACAGCAATATGCAGTGCACAGAACTCATGGTATGCATTATAGTTCTCTGTTTACTACGCGCCGCGCTGGATTCTTTCATCTTGAATTGCATTTCTTTCGTGAGGCAGAAATTCAGTTTTTGCTGAAAAATTTTCTTCTCATTGGAGTACAGTCGCCTCTCGCAGAGATCGCTAGAGCGCTTCCAGCAAACAACCACTCTATCTTCTGATTTACTTCGTACATCACGTTGTGTTTATTGCTCACGAGTGAAACATTTTCCGTGTTCAAGTTCACGCCGCTCTATGCGAGGGACGACTGTAGAGCGGCGGTTTGATGAAACCTATCGAACGCTCTATGCGGGAGACGATCGTACGATTGTTTGGAAACAAATTTCTTGCCCAATGTAACGCAGAGCTTATTTAAATTCACTTAATTAACTCCAGTCAGAAGAGGGGCTCACACTTGCATCGAATGATAGAATGACAGTTGTAGAAATTATTTCCGTTGATGAAAAAACGTTCACATTGCATTGTTAGTTGCCGTGTTGCAGAACACCACGCATTCTCGCAGATGATAAACCGAACTTATCCGCGGATTTCCATCCCTATCCCCGCTCTAATTTTCCCTAAAGCTAGTTTTTCAACATAGGGAGAATTGCTAGAGCTGACCCTGAGCATTCCCTGCTCCAGGTCTGAGGAGCACCGCAATCTCGAGTGACTCGCTCGAGTTGTACGAGAGCGATTAATGTCCACCCTCACATCATTAATATTTTCGTGGCAAAATTCTCCCCTTTTCTGTACCTAAATTATGCTGTCTCGAAAGCGAGCCTCAGCATGTGCTGAGGCACTACTCTCGCGTCAAGGTGTGTGGCTTGTGGCTAAGTCTCGCGTCAAGGTGTGTGGCTTGTGGCTAAGTCTCGCGTCAAGGTGTGTGGCTTATGGCTAAGTCTTGCGTCAAGGTGTGTGGCTTGTGGCTACGTACATGTGCGGTTAGTTGGTCTGTTATCCATTCTGTCGATTGTTTTCATCTTTTCCACAGCACGTATTGCTTTCTAGCTTTTTAGCTGTTGCGTCGATTGTCTCTTGTGTATTCCACAGCATGTCTGTTGCGTATGGTCTGTTTCTAAGTATCTCTGCTGTCTGTTTCTATGCACGTCTGTTACCTGTTCTCACGCGTGTCTATTGCCCGATCTTACGCTCGTCTGTTACCTGTTCTGACGCGAGTCTGTTGCCCGCTCTTACGCTCGTCTGTTACCTGTTCTCACGCGGGTCTGTTGCCCGCTCTTACGCTCGTCTGTTACCTGTTCTCACGCGGGTCTGTTGCCCGCTCTTACGCTCGTCTGTTACCTGTTCTCACGCGGGTCTGTTGTCCGCTGAACTTCACCTGCTGTTGAGGACGAGCGTCTCGACGCCGCACCGCCACCGTGGCCCCGAAAACGAGACTTAATTAACAAATTTCACACACGCTCGCTTCATTGCCTGCCAATTACAGGAACTGCTCCTCTCCTGCCTCTGCCCGGTCCTGCAGGTCTCGGCAAGCTGAGAGTACAGTTTTCACAGGATTACCTGACGCAATCGATCATTCTAACTCCGTGTTTTTCTCTTAGCAGAGGCGTGAACCCGTTTTTTGTTTTCGAGAAGCGTGAACCCGTTTTTCTTTTGGGAGAAGCGTGACCCCGTTTTTCTTTTGGAGAATTGTAAACACGTTTTTCTTTTTGCTGAAGCGTGAACACGTTTTTCTTTTTGGGGAAGTGTAAACTCGTTTTTCTGTTTGCAAAAACGTGAGCACGCGTTTGTCTTTTTTGCAGAAGCGTGAACACGCGTTTGTCTTTTTTTGTAGAAGCGTGAACACGCGTTCATTTTACACTCACTCGTGAACACCTATCGGGAACGAAGTGATTCCAAACAATACTAAAATTCTGGCGGACCAAATTGGCCATAGCGCTCCCGAGTCAGGGGGAGGCCTCACGCAAAGGAAGCGCTGGCACGTCTCCACCAGTACACCGGGTTGTGCGGTGCACTTCTTTTGTGATGGAAGAATATTTTTGTTGTATACCTTTTGTCCGAAATATTGTCCAGCAACCGATGCTGCAACTGAAAATTGAAAGGCGATAATGAAGATACTAAAACTAAAGATTCACTCCTCCAGAGTTCAAGGCCCAAATATTCCTGTAATTCCCACCACGTCTTTAATTCGTAGTAAAACATGAAGTAATTTGGGGCATACGTTTGCCCCCACCCTCCGAAAATTACGAATTAATTTGATGATAAAATTTAAAAATGGAATCAAAGAAAACAGAAAAGAAAGGAGCTTTTTATCCCAATCAAGTTGACACGCATGCACCATAGCAGGCCTTCAATGTCCAATAATTACTGACAGGGACCCAGGGGGAGGCGAGGGTCGTGAGGTTTAATATCACTTTGTCAAGGAAGGCCGTAAGCGAAGAAAGCTCGGTTCATCTCGTCAATGATTTTCGTGAGGCGCGAAACCAGCAAGTTGGCCTATTTTCCCGGACTGCAGAGAGAACAAGAGAAAATTAGATTTTACGTGTGTTAAAATCGAACGTTATAGTAATTGAAATGCATATTTTTTGGAGTTTGGTACGTTTGAAAGAAACGCGTGTAATGAAAGGGAATTCAGAGAAGATGAGTTTTCTGCATGTTTGATCAAAATTTTTCGCTCATGACGTTTCGAACATGGAAATTCTCTTTTTTGTATACGCTTTCCCATTCTGTATACAGAGTACGTTGAGAAAGAAAGAATGAAAGTAAATAATCCTGCACGCTGACCACGCGAAAATATTGAATACCATGTCTCCTTTACCATTACCATTACTTTCGTAATTGTTTTACTCTTTACGACCAATAAATTCGGCAGTGTAACGCAGAAAGTTTCATCAGTCGCACATTTTCCGGCAACGACGGGCCGGCCAATTCCTCAGCACAACCTCGGATTGGAGAAAATTGCGGCAGATCATTTCTTCACAAATTTTTCGTGAATATGCAATATCCCAGGCAATATAATGAGGCCTAGGAAATCACATATAGATATGAGTGCCTGCGACATCATTCCACCGTAAAACTTTTATTTTCCATCAAAACTAGCGAGGAATTCAATCATTTTTTGATCATGCATTTCCCGATGTTTGCCTTTGTTCAGCCCAACTGGAGCGATTATTTCCGTGTAAACCAGCGTCCGAATTTCATTATTCCACGCGAAATTTTCCCCTTGACATCTGTGTTCCGCAGAAGTTCTATTTTCCCGGTAAAACCGGCTTAGACTTTCATTATTCGGGCGGAAAGTTGAGATGAAGGTCTGCAAGTGCGGATAATGGTGAGCGAGGGCCTGTTGGGCCGAGCCATCGGGCCCCGAGTTGGGCGGGCGAGTTTTAGTGCATGCAATGGTGAGGCCTGCGTGCTTGCCAAACAACATTTCAGTAAAACAATACACAGTTTGTTGGCTGCTTGGTTGTTTAGTTGGTATCCAAAGCGCTGCTATCAAAACTACTACTGCTACTACTACTACTTAATGGGTGTTCCCAACCCATCCCCAGCTACGCGATGGAGTCGTAGATAGAATACTGAACATCGTATCGTAAATGAAAGTCATCTAATGGAAGTTAAATTTTTTATTTGGTAGAATATGATGTGACAGTATTTTGGTTAACAAGTTTGGTTGCCAATAGTTCGTTTCAAAGGAAGCGATGAGGTACACTTTTGGTCCATTACCTACTCCATAGGAAAATATGTATTATAAAACTGTATTTGACTCCGCGTTTAACTTTCGATATGACTAGCCCCGGGCTCAATGCATCTATCAATAGGAACAACTTCATTTGTTCAAACATTCGGCCAAGAATTGACATCGATAGACGCAGTGATTTCTCTAACCTCATTTTTCAATTGATCGACGTTAGGCAGTGCGGTACGAAATACTCTTTCTTTTACAAAACCCAAGAGAAAGAAGTTCAGAAGAGGCAAATCAGGTGACCTTGCTGGTCAAGGAAAATCCTACAGGGAACATGGGCTTCGACTTGTCCATTGTTTCACGTGCAGTCTGAGCTCTATGAAGGAAATTGAAATTCTGCAGACGTGCCTCTACATTCGTGATAATCGTATGAGTGAAACCAAACAATATATTTTGAATCCGGCGCTTTTCAATAAAACCTAATACAGCCTTCTAGCACTGATACTTTACAAACTACAGCCTTCCTAAATAGAATACTTTTTAACAGACCCCCGAGTACAATATAGATCAACGCTTCATAAGAACGTTGTCGTTTCTATTGGTTTGAAATAGAAGAAGTTTGGAAATGACACTTAATTGCTAAACACAAAAATTAAGTTACATTGTTTCTTGAAACATAAAACTCCTAGGTTTCATTTTTAGGGATGATTTAAAGAACTATTTCTGAGATAAGTTTTATTCTCTGAAACTTTCGAGTTGTTTCACACATCCCGTTTTCGAGGGAATGAAATTACAACTTTTGCAAGGAATATGGGAGAAGTGGGTATGTAGCATACAGGAATAGAATTTTTTCGGCACCAAACATTTTTCCCTGACACCAATGCTGTTCAAGTAAATTTGCACGAAGGGATAATCCTATTATAAGTTTAGGAGAGTTCAACGTCTCTATTATGAAAATTTTCATTATCGTTTGAATAAAATACCTCCAAAAGTTATCTTGATGTAACTTTTTTTTAGTTAACAATATATTCGGCGCGTCTAGACTTACTTGATGACCGTTTTCTTTGCAATGCGGGCTAATGAGAGTGTAATTATTTCTTTTCAATATTCTTTCAATGTTTATTCCGTCTCTCCTATACTTATTTCCGGGTTTCTCCAATAGGAACTTTATCGCAATCGTTACAGTTAATTCAATATACAACATTGGTCATAGAAGATTTGGGGTGTTTTATTTCCTATTGTTAATTGTTTAATGTAGACTGCAAAGTATTTTTTGACTAATTTGCGACTCGGGCACTATATTTTCTAAGTACTCAATTCAATTCTACTACGGATCTAAGTCCGTAGCTTCTTTAATGCGGGGGCTGAAGGGTATCTAATATTGATGAGCTCGGTCTATTGGTGCAAAGGATACGTTAACATTTAACAGAAATTTGCCCAGCTGAAACTGAGCATTCTTCACAATGCATGAACACGAAACATTGTACTGGATGATCAGCTGGTAGCATTTGGGGCACTTACGACCACTATTACAGTACCCTGAAGCCTGATTATGCGCCAGTTCCTAACATCTCTGCCGCTGGATGAAACGATCAAAGAAATAGGAAGTAACGACGGAAGGCGTGCGAACGCTCACACTCCGAGTCCATAACCCATTGGAATTTGCAGAAAATTTCGCACGATTACCTCGATAAGATGCAGAACAGTGAAACGAACGACTGAACCGGCAATAGAGCAGCTGGCCGATGCTAATTTAAGGCAAACTTGGCGTAGCACTTTGCAGAGGAACGGACTTAGTAAAGTACGGAACTTTGATGGGCTTTTGAGTGCGATGATTTATGGAGCGGGAGTCGGCTTCAAGCCTTCAAGACAATCAATGCATCGACGATGGAATGAACTTATGATAATGGAAGGCTATACTTTAAAGTGAAAGGGGAAATACGTCGGTTTGAGATAGTGATAGGTGGGGTAAATGTGGAAAAGTGTACGTTGATTAGATTAGACCCTGCACTGGCTATTAATGTACATAATTGGTTTAGCGTTCTTGGTGTAAAAGAGAAACGATAACTTTACAGGCTAGGGCAGAAACGAGTTTGTCGATTCTATTAATATACCAATAACGATCACCAATATTTACCTCACTGACGCGCTAATTGATGCATGACAATTGATTTATCCAGTAAACTTCAGGGTGAAATATTGCCTTTTTAAGAATGCTCCAATTCCTGTGAATAAAATCTCTCATTATTTATAATAAGATATTGAGTCTATAAGCTCAGTCCACACCTATTTTCAAGGCGATCACTGACTAATATCGAAAATAAATGATGAAATAGTCATTCTAGTTATCTTTTTTAGCCTCTTGCGTTAGCTTTTTCAACTTTTTTAGCATTCAAAATTTAAGACGGGGCAGTCACGTTTGCATTATTTTACATCTATTTCGACGCGAAAAAGATCACCGAGTAAATTTTCATAATTCCCGTACTATCGCTTTCTCGCTCCTTTGATTTCCGACTCTTTCCTTCGTTGCCTTTATTTATAGCCTACGCGTCCATGCTCAACGATGTTTTCTCCGCATAGATTCTCATTATTTAGGTTGTGCAACTAAGCATTACCGGCCGCAAATCCGCCGGCAGCCAAAAACTGGAATCTGATATCGTGCCGGAGAAGAAGGATGCTTTTTTCCAGGGCTCCCATATCTCCTTTGACCCTCTGGCGACAAATTCTCTCATTTCTTTGGGGCGTGGGAACCTAAAAACGCTTTCTGAAGAATTTCTCCTGCTTCGGAATGCTATTCCTTTGAGCCGATTCCAGTCAAACGCAGGAATGCCCGCCATCCCTTCAGTAAAATCGAAGGCTTACTTATTTCTCATAATTTATTTTAAAGCCTCGAGACTAAGCCGTTCCAGGCAATAGAACAGGTGAACGATAGAAGCTTAGTGCCCGAATGCCTTCGCTATTGAACGTTTCCGCATTTTACTGCCAAATTTGTAAGCTATAAAGAATAAAGCGATGACGATTGGATGTTGTGTCAATATTTTGTAAACATATTATTTCATGTCTTCATAATCGCATAGGGAATCGTATTTTTTCATGTTATTTTTACCTCGAAAATTTTACAAGCAAAAAGTGAAAACATCTATGTATGTAGTGCAGACGATCATTTTAATGTCCAAGCACAGAATCATGTCAATAAACCTATAAGAATATCACAACATAAATCTTGGTTCTTTTGAATGTTATTTAAGTAGTTTTATTGATAAAACGAACAACGTAATGTTCACAAAAGTGCCAACGTATTTTGATTAGTGTATGAAAGTTAAACGGTGACCTGCTGAGAAATTTTTCACTGATGAAATTTCAGAACTTTTTAGCTGGCAAACGCTCCAGTGTTAGGCGAAAAATCATTAGTTAGTTTAGTTAGTTGGCTTAATTTAGTTAGTTTAATTAGCTAGTTCACCCTTTCCACATGAAATGTGATGCAAAGAGAGCGAAGCAGCAGAGAAACCATTTTTCATGGACTATTGAGAAGGGAGAATTTCTGCACAAGATCTGTTCCCACTCAGAATCCCCTGCGCATGAAAACATCAGGTTGAGAATGAGAAAAAAAAACATGACGTAAAATAGGCAGCGAAGAAGGAGTAAAACGTTGAAGGAGCAGAGTGGGCACTAATGATAGAAGTCCCGAAAGCTTATTTACCGCCAAGGACATCTAATAGTGAGTGTCCCTCGGGCAGACACCGGTCCCCATCACACGATAGACGAACCTAGCCTAACCTAACCTAACCTAACCTAGCCTTACCTAACCTAGCCTAACCTAACCTATCCTAACCTAAAGTAACGTATCCTAACCCTATTTCCTGCTTCATGCCCCCCGAGAATTAGGGCGTGAAATTACACTCAGTAACATAATATTTATCCGTGAGAATTAAGGGTTATTTCCAAACATATTTTCTTGCAAAACAATAGACATACTCGTTTTTCTAACGAGACTTTGCTTTTGAATTGAACTTATAGTAAGTTTAATGATGTATTATGTCCATAAAATTAAAATTTAAATATTTATTGACTAGACGTTTAAGGCTCTATCACCAAAAATATTTTCATTATTTTTTGGATACAAAAAAGAAGAAAATTACAGTTTCAACCCACGGACAAACCGAAAATGAGATTGTGTTATGTAATGCGATTGCTACACTTTAAATTTACGCTTTTCTCTTATTTCGAAAATAGTAAAAGAATTTTGTCGACTGATTAGTGACGCAACATTATTTTGACGTTGCAAATTGGATTAAAGAAATATTGCCCATTAAATTTCCGTTCCAAATTGATCAAAGATCTTTCGCGGATTTTTTTATGAGGACTATCAAGCAGTCAAAAATTATTTGGATTATCCTAGACTCTTATACAGTCAAACCTTAGTTTTCGCAAGTCTACGTTTTCGTATCATTTTGATCTTTGGCAGCATTGTTCATCAAAATTCTGGAAGAAAACTTTGATTTTAGTTTTTGGAAGATTGCTTCAGTTTTCGTAAGCTGATTTTGTATGGGATTTTTGAGAGAATTAATTAATCTTGAAAACATAGGTCATAGGTTGCGTACTGCAGTAATTACGTAATGAGATGTTAGAGGAGCGAATTTTTTCTTCGTCTGCAGCCTGTTGTACAGAGAAGTGATATCTTTCAGGCAAATCAAGTTTAAAATGTACGTGATGATAAGGGAAATAAGTTCCCGGAAAATAATTTAGTCACCTGTTGTTTATAGTGTATCGAGCTCCACTTACTTACTACGTTCAGTAATCGCTTTTAAGAGCTGTGACCAAAGCTTAAGTTATGCGCAAGAACAGAACAGGCATCAGTTTTCATTCACAGAGAGCAAGACACAAACTTGTTTCTCAGTTGTTCTACAACAACGGAATGAAAGCAACGAGCCTCGAATAGCAAAACGGGACTATTACATTTAGTCGGGTTAAGGGACACGCAGTGGAAGGAGTAGCAAAATTCCCTGGTGTTTCATGATGCGCTGTTATGCAAACCTTCTAACAATGAAAACGATCCCGTGCATACGACGATTTGAGGCAAAATTGTGGTCGGAAGAAAATCCTAACCGGTTGTGAGCGCCACCGTATGTCCCAAATTGTTGACTGGAATTTATTTGCATCAAGGATGGAACTACTGCAAAACGTCAATAATGACCCTCCTGTTTTTGAACGAACTCATCGTAGACAACTCCATGCAATTGTAATATGGAGCCGAGTGATTCGTAAACTGCCAATAGTAACTCTTATCCACAAGTCCATCATTTAAGCTGGGGCAAAGCACGTGCACATTGGACTATAGAAGAGTGGAGAAGTGTCGTGCGGGCAGAAGAATCACTATTCTGCCTCTACAGCAATGATGCCCCCGTCGTGTTGGTGATACAAGAAGTAGGGTCTATCCTGTTCAGGGGTTGTTTAAACTACAAAGAAGTGTGTCCTTCAGTTGATATATTCGCCAAACTGAATCAGCACGGCTACGTTACGCAGATAACCAAGTTTTGCCATTTACACAAAATCTACATAAAGGAAGCATATTGCTTTGTCTGCGTTTCAAGATGACAACCGCCGGGTACATCGGTCTAAAACAGTCATAAACTGAAATGGCAGTCAACAGGATATCTCGGGTGTTTCGATCGCCCGTTAAATCCAGTAAAACATTTATGAGACCACCTAGAACGACAAAATGGATGTTGAGAAAACCATCCACGTACTGTTGCCGCACTACGAGATCATTTAATGCAAAAGTGGTTTCAAACTTTAGGACAAATTGCAATTGTGGACTCAGTGCCTCGCAGAATTATCGCGATTATTCATGCTCGTGAAGTTCTCACCCAAAGTTAGAACAGGTGACTAATTTTTTGTCCCTGGAGCGCACTTCTTGCAGCAGTTTTTTAAACGCAAAAACATTAGGACGCTGTTTGATTTTTAAAAAACATAAGTTGTGTCCTTACCATTTATTACCATCGCCCTGATTCGGTAGTACTAGTATCAGGCGCTCAAAAAACAAGACGCCATGCAATAATGTGTTCAACTCGCGCAAGGACTAAAAGAAAAATTTCATACAACCTCAGAAAGTTTGAGAGAAAAATGGACAACCAGACACAATCGTCGCCAGGAACCATGCATCAAATATGTCGAAACAATATGAACATGAGCAAGATTCAGATGTGAAAGTTTTCAGCCGAAATTGGATGTATGCTTGCGGGAAGCAAACTGTTTTTGAATCGGATTAGCGAAGGCTTGCTGTAAATTGCCATTTTTCTAAATGATAAACTGTCCTTGGTTCAACAGCCTTTCAATCATCAGAACAATCGAGTAATATCTACAAGTCGCGAGTCGATCTTGCCTTCTCCGTGGGTACTCTGATTTTGCGATAACAGAGAAATCAAAACGACTAGAATCAAAAGTATTCGACCGGAGAATTTTTCTTTTTCGAATACCCTCAAGACTATCAGACAAGTCAAATTTCTTGAAGTGGAGCAGCAAATAGCCATTCCCAGAATTTTCTTGAAATTTCATATTTCTTAAAAAAAATCAGCGAATCGACATTCTTGAGAACACTGCTGCATATGTGAACTCATTTGCTGACCTTCATCTCTGTTTCATCTTCGTTTTGTGTTGAAAATCCCCTAAACTGAAATCTTTCTAGCAATATCATAAATTCAATTTATCAATTTGACAAACTAACTAGTTTCAGGTATTTCTGAGTACTGCTCTAGGGCCGAGAGTATATGTATTGAATAAATCTAGGGTATCTCATATCATACAAAATTTTGTCTTCTCAGGCATTGAAATTTCGAAAGAAATTTCAATAAATTTGAGTAACCAAGAATATTTATGTTACTCATGAATTAACAAAAAAAACATGAGAATCAATCAATTTTGAAAGTCTTCATTATAATTTTTCATCGCCATGAGATTGGCTTCCCGAATGTTTTCAGCTTGGCACTCAGGAAGCCAGTTACAAAATGGAAAAACACAAAATTCAAGAATTCCATTATAAATGCGAAAATCATCTATTTAATTCCACTGCGTTATAGTAGTGATGTCGGGCATGTAGGTGCGTAATATGTTGACAATTTCTTCCCTTTAATTTGATGGATAGTTTCCCAGTTTCACGTCGTGACCAGTTTTCTAGCCTGGCCACAACCGACGGCTGACAGCTGCGTCACGATAAGTTCTGTAGACCAGAGGTCAGAGTTAATATTTTGAGATCAAATGAGAGGATTAAGAATTAATACATTTCTAATGAAACTTGAAAATCTGTAAAGCAAGGCACTCAGTGATCTTACATCATTCGTCATCTCTTTTCAATCGAATGACAGTAATATACTTTGCTGCAAGTGATCTCAGTCAGGTTCAATAAATTTACTTCAAGCAGAATGCAACCGTGGCTTCAGAGCAAACCCAGCAGCTCTGATAAAAAATATCAACTTGAATCAGTTCTTCTAAACCGTAAGAAAAATCCTCGAGGCGAAATCATCGGATTCCCGAATGCTAATCCCAGCTCCTCGAAGCAGCAACATTAAAATTTTAGATTTCAATCGAGGGTTTTCGAAGTATTTGTGATGTGGGTTTCGTACTGGGAATTGGAGGCTATTATCGTGGAGCATCGGAAGAGACAGCTTCATAACTCCTCCAGGGCTTCACAAAAGAAGGCGTCCACAGCGCCTCGATTCTCAACTTGCAATCTGTGCCGTAAAGAGAACTTGTCTCCATCGGCTGAGGTTTTTCATAAAGCCTCGAATATTCCAACGCAACAGAGCCAGTACACATAGCGATATGTGAAGAGGCTGGAGAATTTCACGAGAAATGGTAAAAAATATTCAGTGGAGTAAAATCATGTAAAATAGTTGCTGTAATACGTGAGTTTCTTTCAATGATTAAATGCGACAAGAAGTCAGTTATAGAAGCGTAATATCAACGAAGATACTTGGACAAAACTGAGACAATGAAGAACCAGCAATTCAGTTTTTCTTGAAGCTAAATTTCGACTCACTTATCGTGGAAAAATGTGCTTGAAATTGCCCAGTTTGTCACCCCAAACGGGTCCTGGCGATCCCAAGTCCGGTCCCAAATATGCCGAACAAAACTATGACCTCAGACGAGAAAGAAACTCTGCTCCAGTTCGAAGAAACATACGTAGTCGTGAAGTAGCTACTTACCAAGCAGACATTGTAGTACACCTGTATCACATATGCATGCAGATGTTCAAAGGTAAATCATGTATCGTTGTAAGGAACACTAATTTCTTCTGGGCCAACTGGCAGTCTTGAAATTCTTTGACTTTATTCCACGTTGCTACGCTGCAAAAAAAAAGGAACGCTGAAAGAAGCAAAGGCAGCGGATCTTCGTATCAGTGATCATTCAATTGCCAGTGGGATTATGTAAATGCGTCGACGTTTTCATGGAGATCAAGTTTGCCTGAAATGGACCAAAAAAAGTGACGAAGGCTCCATATTCAACGGGAAAAACTGTCCGAGACTGCGATTGAATCAGGCCTTTTTTACGAGTAATTCGTCCCCGGGAAATGGCGATACGTTCCACAGCTGCCATTAGACCCTGACGTCTTGATGAGATTGAAAAATTTCCCCCGTCATCTCAAGAAATTCAATGAATGCCAGGAAATAGCACGTCAGTTGCAGCGCTGCCAGCTCCTGAAATTCTCATATTGTTATGCAAGCCTTCTGTCATTTGCAGCGTGGATTCTCCGACGTGCGGCCGCGGGTGAGGTGTATTGATTGTATATTTTATTCTTCGACGGATTTAATCAGGCATGAAATTTTCGCACATTTTCACTCTAGGAAAAAAAATTTAGGATAGGAACGAGAATTTCATTCCAATTTTGTGATGATGAGTGATTAAAATTTTAATCACACCGAAACTCGAGGACACGATCGTCAAAAACAACATCTTTAAATTCAAATTTAGAGGTCACACGTTAAAACAAGTTTGAGGCAGAGAGCCTACGTCCGATCTTTAACGAGACGCCTTCGGATTTCTCCCCAGAAAAAAAATCCCATAATGACGTCTGTGCTCAATGGCTGCCGACATCTGGCACTGCCGTCTTCGAATCAATGAGGTTCATTTTTCCGAGAGTATTGAGAAGAATTCAGAGTCTCTGAAATGTTGCACTTGCAGGACCCGGTGTCACCTCGGCGCTGCAACATCAAGTGCTCGGTCAACACCCATCCGCTCCGGCGGACTGAGTCAACAGTTCCGTGTCCTCTTCACGGAGTCTCTCCAGCGATATAGCGATGCATGAGCTTGCGCTTCTCATGGAACGTTGCTAGTGAAGATTTCATCTTTTTAATAAATGCCAATACATTTTCGCAAAATGGGCACATCGCGATTGCAATAAAGAGTCTGTCAAATCAATCGTAGGTGAACGTCAAATCATAGTCGGCTTGAAATATTGACGAGAGTTTTCAGTTGAAGATTATTACTCGAAGCGAATTCCTCAAACTTAATGCCTATTTTACTCAGTATTGCAGCAGTTGAATCGCAGACTCGCACGCATTGATATTAAAAATCGGATCTTGCATATCAAGTTGCACAGGCAATGTTATTAATATTACTCTTCATGCAGCATGCATCTAGCAAGCAATCATTCGAGACTGCAGACTAAAATTTACTTACATTTCTGATAAATATATATTCAGGATTTACTTTTACAAAATCGCTATTTCAAAGACAGTGTAACACAGAAGATAAACCTGTTTTTCCGGATTTCATTTTCTCAAAACATGATTATTTTCCCCGATATGTTTCATGTATCCTGATTCTTATACCATGACTGAGACGCTCTGATCGAGTTCTCGTTTTCTTGAATACATTGAGCATCAAATTTCTAAGATGCAGTCTTAAAAAGAAGTCCTGTTGTGACATTGATAATAATTTGTGATTCAGGGTAAATAATGGCAAGTGTTGTATCTTGTTTTCGAGGACGCATTCCCGGCGAGGAATGAAAACCATGGGAAAACCTGGACTACAGATTCTGCTCGGCTCAAGTTTGCATTCCTGGTAAAAAGCGACATTGAAAATCAATTGAACGATGATGGAAATTCGGCGCCACTTCTATTTGCATGAACATTCAGACATGCCAAGGATGCGTGAATTGCATTATAAACCACGAGTGGTTTTGAGCAGCTCGTGCAGTTAAAAGTCCTTGGTTTTGGATTGATATTCTTGAAAGTGATGCCTGATCTAATTTTTCGGTTCTTGAGATCACGGCTTGGATCAAAAAATTGATAACAGATTTCGTCGATGCGAACACTACGCTATCGATTGTTATGGATGTGAGTTTCATTTGGAAGTGTATGGGAGCTGAGCGATTCTAATAATGGCCATTCAAAGTAATAAATGTACTACACCACGGTAGGATCACATTAGCAATAGGTAAAAAATATTAATAAATAAACAGCTCCACGGTAGAATTACATTAGCAATGAGTAAAAAATACTAGTAAATGAACTGTTCTACGGTAGGATCACATTAGCAATGAGTTAAAAATATTAATAAATGAACTACACCAGGGTAGGATTACATTAGCAATGAGTAAAAATATTAATAAATGAACTGCTCCACCGCAAGATCACATTAGCAAGGAGAAAAATATTTTGAATCTTGCCCGTCTCCCAATACCAGGAGAGCAGCCGACTTATGAGAAGAGTACACGCCTAGCAGAAACAAGTAGAGGCATTTCAGTCATTTCACTTGCGAGATCTAAGTTTTCATTCCATCGGAATGATACGGTGTTCGGCTACTGGATTGTCGCGTCCCGAGCATCCCTGTAAGCCGCGTCACCTGCAGCATATGTACGTTTTGCTGGAATACTGGGCCACATAGGGACGTTTTACTGGGCTACTGGGCCACATATGTACGTTTTGCTGGGCTACTGGGTCACATATGAACGTTTTGCTGGACTACTGGGTAACATATGGACATTTGCTGGACTACTGGGTCACATATGGACATTTTGCTGGACTACTGGGTCGCATATGGACGTTTTGCTGGACTACTGGGTCACATATGGACATTTTGCTGGACTACTGGGCCACATATGGACGTTTTGCTGGACTACTGGGTCACATATGGACGTTTTGCTGGGCTACTGGGTCACATATGAACGTTTTGCTGGACTGTTGGGCCACATATGGACGTTTCGCTGGACTACAGGGCCACATATGGCAAGAATTGGTAGTATTAGTCGTAAGGATAGCAGCACTTCAGTAACTCGGACTATCTCGCACCGGAAGAAACGAGACTAAATGGTATAGACCTTGAAAAACGGAGAATCTATGCACAAGGCATGTTTCTATTCAAGATTCTCTGCTCACAAAAAAAGTTAAAAAGGAATGAAATCAGAAGCGAAAGAATAACCAGCGAAGAAGGCATGAAAACAGAAAGAAGCAAAGTGTGCACGAAAGATAGAAGTCCCGAAAGCCTCTTTATAGCTGTGGTAACCTAACAGTGCCCCCTGGAGGCGCTAATCCTCATAGCCATATAAAGCAAACATAATTTTAAGTATACGAAGCATGTAAAACACAAGACATTCAGATGATGTCAATGGAAACAATTACACGGGTTTTGAACCATTAGTACCTGTTATTTTCAACTTTTTGTGTAAGACCTATATGTTTATTTCGTTAGAATGCAATACACGTAATAGTATATCTCACAAGGTGACAGTAAAATAGGACTGTCAAAAATTACATAACGATCTACAATTCCTTGCTTTCTTTGGTTTCGTCCCAAGACGAAATGAATTTTTCCCTCGATTCAGTGTCGAAAAAAAAGAGTTTGTTCAAAGGCATTTTTTTTGCGATGGAGATTTTATTCTAGAGAGTTTTGCTCACTAGAGATTTTGTTCTAAAGAGTTTTGTTCAGTGGAGATTTTGTTTTAGGGAGTTTTGCTTACGGGAAATATTGTCTTATAGAGTTTTACCCGCAAGAGATTTTGTTTTAGGGAATTTTGCCCACAGCAGATTTTGTTTTTAGTAGTTTGCCCATGGCAGATTCTGTTTTAAAAAGTTTTGCCCTCGGGAGATTTTGTTTTAGGGAGTTTTGCCCATGGCAGATTCTGTTTTAAAGAGTTTTGCCCACGCGAAATTTTGTCGCACAATAGTAGAGTCCACAGGTACAGCTCTGCAGTGCTGTGAACCCAACTTTAATTAAGTTTGTGGATGTACGTCCACGATGAACTTCACAACAGGACTCTGTTCCCTCAACAACATCCCGACCAATGATCGTCACCCGAGAGCACAATAGCGGCCACGTGCCTACGCTTTCCCGAAGTTAGGATACATTTCAATTTTTTTTTACCTTTGGAATGAATTCCTGAAAGGCAGTGGGCCTCGTAAGCTGATGTTTAATCAGGATTATCGTTCTGTGAATTCTTTAGTTAAAGGAGATCATAGTAATTAGAGTACACTTTGTAGCTGCCATGACGTTAGCTCTTCCCCTGCCAGTGAATCATAAATGAGCCAGAACTGTGTTTTAAATCGTGCCGCATAGCCCACGTGAGGACGACATGCTCCTTTTCTCAAAAGGCGTCTTGATCCATCCAGTTATGTTAGAAATTGGGCTCGGTAGCGAAGTTCTTAAAAATACAACACGGTATATAATACTGCACCTCGTTTGTTGCACGTTTTGTGTTCAAACTTTAATAGATGAATTTATTCTGGCGCGATCTGAAATGAGAGCGTACATGAGAAAATAAATTACGAATTAGTCGTACAATTTTCATTTTTTTATCGAGCGTTTATTATTGTTTTAACATCAAAAGATATTAATTTATTTTCCAGTTATAGTTTTGCTCTTGTATCTTCAAAGTAAAATAGAAAATGAGAGGAACTCTTCGGAAACTAACTACTGTAGCTGCAGAACATTTTGTCGGGGTCGATTTGCATTTTCTATTCCAGTTCTGCAGGAGACCCGACGCTGTAATATCGGAAAAAGTTCATCTAAAGTTTGCTTTTCCTCTCTAACCGCCAAATGTGAAGCTTGAGCGCTCAAGAACTCGTGTTTATACAGCCCTTTTATCCCCGGCCGATAAAAGCATCGGTCAGTAGGGCAGTGTTGCCCTACAGAACTTTTTTTGCCTTTCCGAGGTTTTTGTTCTCCGGATGCCGTGTCGGAACAGCACGAATGTGGTCTTCCGTAGAGCAGCTTTTTCCCAGAAGTAAAAATTTATGGAACGGCAGATGGAGCATGACGGCCCGAAAATACTGAAAAGGTTACCAAGAAAGGTTAATAAGTCACGGCTCGATATGGCCGAGGAATCTCGTGGTCGGGAGAAAACGCGATGGGACCTTCGACTCAGTCGTGATAGAGGTGGCACAGCGTCTGTTAAGCGTCCCTTACGAGAGTTTTGGCTTCCATGCTTATGCCTGCCGACCCGCTGGATCGAATAAATATCACTGGGTTTTAAAAAACACCTTACTCTCTGAATGTATGAGAATTCCTTGCTTTGAAAAGTATGGGGAAACAGGCGTCAGGTCTCTAGCGGTGTGTCTCTGTTACGTTCCAACCTGCCATCGAACGCTCTGATGGTTTGAATTTGAAAAAAATGAAAATTACTATCATTACTGCTGAAGTATACTCAAATATTAGGGCAGTTTGCTGATCAGCGTAATAATGTATATCCTGCTCATGCAGCTATGAAAAAAGGATATTTTTGGTCAGTATTGGGTTGTGACGAATGTTGTGTGCCCACTTGTTTGATGGATATTTCGCTGAA
>VOMN01017519.1:0-17265 GCA_014899125.1 Orchestia grillus
AACGATATGTATTTATACATTATTTGATTATGAAAGACTATGAACAATGTAAAATTTTTGGAAAATTGTAAGCAAAACTATTTAAAGTTAATTCCTTTGTATCGTTTATCAGTACAATTGTTTACTCATTCTTTACCAGAATTACAAGCCCACTTCTCTTCCTATGTAAATATTCTAGCCTTATCTTCATCTCATGTCAGCACTTCAAGCTGCTTATCCTAAGCAAAACATTTAGGCCCATTTCTCCCTCTATTGTTAAAAATTCAAACCCGTTCATTCCTATGTCAAAATTTCCAGCCTACGTCAAAAGTCAAGCCCATCGCAAATCGCATATTTTTGTTGCACATCGATTTCAACCCACAGAGAACTCGAAGGATCAAATACAAACAAACATCAGTTCAAGTTAGATAAGAAGCAACAGCCGAAACATTAATTAGTCACTCGAAGAATGAGACGAGAGTCTACATCAACATTCTTTGATCAATCAACAAGCTTATCTCTATTGATTTGAAAATTTTACCGCACAACTTCTTCCGAACAGTCTACCAATTAGAGTTGTTCTCTTTGCCGCTGAATTGGATGATAAATAAGGAAATATTTTCGTACTCATTTTACTGTCACGTATATTTAGATTGAAAGAAAACATTTTGCTTGCGTTTTTGCAATAAAT
Source organism: Orchestia grillus (assembly GCA_014899125.1). Taxonomy (NCBI): domain Eukaryota; kingdom Metazoa; phylum Arthropoda; class Malacostraca; order Amphipoda; family Talitridae; genus Orchestia; species Orchestia grillus. The sequence goes on from VOMN01017519.1 coordinate 671, forward strand.
ATTTCTTTTATATCTCGAGTTGATGTCCTGAAACGATACGTGAACTGTTGCATTTTGGCAATGCTACACGCATTGCTTATGTTAGTAAACGGCTAGTGAAAGTGTTTGTGTGAGAGGGTTGTTGTGTGCCACAAATTTTTTGATTTATAAATCGTAATTAACTTTTTTTAGCAACAATAGGACGTTAGGTATTGAAGCATTTTCGATTTGTCAGCTTTTTATTGAGTATATAGTATTTTGATACAATGCTTTTTTAATTGGTTAGGTGTCAAATTCAGGCCGATAAGAATCAGGTCCCACCTGATATAATTGTACAAAAAGTGTTTTATGCTTGTTTTCCCTCATTTCTGTTTTCATACTTATGAAGTATTATCGCAGACCACAATCATGTTTACGGCCCCGCAATCTCCTACCATACCACCCGAGACAAGTGTTAGAGCTATTGCGCGGCTCCTGAAATGCACAGTTCGAAGGATAATGGGTGCCAATGCAGATGCCAATGAGCAGTATAAGGTCCAAGTACCGATCAAACCTGACGAAAGTATTTCATAGCTATTACGCTAATATTCTTCCTTCATTCAGTAAGGCCTGCTATAGTACGCTTTTACATCATCGTTGGTATTTTACTTCCAGCAAGTGTTCCTCTCATTTCACATCCATTCACTCTTTGGGGAATCTGTGGCACAATATCCTTGCACATTGCACTCCATCGCCTGCTAGATCAGACGCTGCTGGCTCACTCTTCCACACGCCTGCACTCCCTCTGACTACTCTACTCTGTACCCTATCCTTCTGGCTTCCAATTAAACCTGCACGTTCCTCACTCTTATTCTTTTCAAATATCTCACGTTATATTCCTTTAGCGTCTCCTACGTAACATGCCCAAACTTTTAGCTACTGATCTTTGTTTTATGTCTCCTGACCGTAAAAAAAAATTATAAAGAGTCCATACTCCTATCAACACTGTTTCACACGTATGCCGAGATCTGTTCCGACGTAACCCACCCGGGGTTACCTTTCCTAATACAAGTGACGGATTCTCTTCTGTCGATCTTTGTTTTGAAATATTTTCGAAGAATTCGAAATTAATCCTTTTCGCTTCCGTCTTCTAATTAATCTCAAATTCATTCCTCTAACAACAATCCTAATTTATTTTGTTATACGTCGACAAACGTTTAGATTGCACGCTCATATCGTACCCTATATTATTCATTTAAAATGCAGCTCTTACTCTTTGTTATTTTTGGCTGAAAATAATGAACGATTTGTCAAATTTAATACGCCCCGTTATACACGCTAGTAAGTTCAAAACCTTTTTCAGGAACCGAAGCTTTCATGTCTCATATGATACAGTGTTATGAATATGTAGGCACTTTAAGAAACTATGTGGGCATCAAACTGGCCTTTCTTACCCCAATGTATCTCTCAAGCCACTCGCTTATACCTCAATTTTGAAATATACTCTAATAAACATGAGAAATTTCAAGATATGAAACGACCTTGCCACCAACCAAGCCCGAGGGCCAGGCCCATGTAGCATCTTCGTGAGATCTATCACATGCCTTCTCAAGATATTGGATTCCTAAAATCCATAGTAACCTTTGTTGTCTAATATTTTTCAATCACAAGTATTTGATTTTTGCGCCTTTGATCTCTCCTGAGCCTATACTTCTACTCCTTTATACCTATTCTGGCTACATCTGTCAGTGTGGTATTCAAGTACTTTACCAACACGGCAAAGAGTAAACATGATACTTCTCGAACTGCATTGTTAATATTAATTAATCTCCCTTCCGTTATAACACAGAAATGTCCGAAGACCGCTCTAATCGACCGGTCTTTGATACCAGAAACAAAGTAAGCTTAATCTGTTGTGTCTATCGCAGCAGCACAGCCGCACCAACTATTTTCAATACTGGGTAGCCTTGTAATAAATTACTGTCTTCTCAGATTTTTTTTATCTACGACTGCAACTTACTTTCTGTGACGTAAGGGGGTCTCACTCCTCTTTACTGACGACAATTTTCAAAAGAGACTTGAAAGAAGCAATGTAATTCTCCAAGTGCATTTCAAGAATTCATCCAATTAGTACATTGATTTTACCAGCATAACCCAACACTGATACGTTTCTCTGAATCTAAAGCAAGCCCAAATATAAATCAGATCACAAAATTCAACCACTCTGCACCAGTGATTAGATCATACAATCGAACCACTCGCAAACGGTAGTATACTGATTGATATTTTGACTCTGTGTAAGGAGCTGGGCTTAATAGCCACTGATAGCTTTGCTGTGTTCTTGCCATGCATGGGAAGGTACTGCTACAATCTATTCAAATATGAATCGAATTTACCCCTGCATCTGTTGCTTGTTTGGAGGTTGCTACCTCAATCTATTTGATATTGTTCATTACTATTTTATTTTCATTTTGAAATGAAGTCAAACACTTGGAATCAACGTATTTCAAGAACAGCTCCTCTGTTCCTGCGCAGTCAGTGTCAAAATTGTTACCTACAATTTATTGGTAAACTCAGATTTTCGAGAAAAATTTTCAAGCATATGCTACATAATTTTTCCCAAACTACTTAAATGCTAAAGTAGCGTCAATTGATTCTAACATGTAGCTGTAGTTCTGCGCATCTTAGAGTCGTCCCTTTGAATTACCTGTAAGTAATCAATATGTACAATGGGCATGCAAATTTCAGTTGCTTCTGGAATTACAGTATTTTGCCAATATTAGGGCACACAAATTAGGGCTAGAATAGGGCACACATACTAGAGAGCATAGCTTTTCCGTTCTCGGACTCTCTCTAATCGGAACTCTAGGATCGCTGGTGAATAGCCGCACTTCGAGGAGAAAACTCTCCCAGGAATTGATCAGTGAGCGCCTGTTCTCCGCTTATATTATGAGAAGCTACCGTCAACGGAAAGTTTCAAAAGCAAACGTAAATGGATGTTTTTAAAACTTTCCAATGCATGCTTTCAAAACTGTAAGCCATTGTTAATAAAGTGGTTAATAACTTGTCAATATCAGGAAATGAATAACCTGGTTTTGGTGTATGTCTATCTCCAGTACTCTTCACCTGAGTGTTATTACATAATAATTAAGATTCATTTTTGTTTTCTATGAAGAACGAATTTTACTTTGTTTATTCCGTTGCATTTAGCTCCTGGAAAATGATTAAATTCCTAAAGATTTTCAGATATTGTAGCCTAAATTTATCATTTTGTTAACATCATTGTTTTATAAATGGAATAAATTCATGCTCTAGTCCTCTTTCTTTCATTATTGTTGCATTAATCGTGTTAGTCTATTCCTATATAACTACACAAATACTACAGTTAATACAAATATCATGTCTATCAAATACTTCTACCTACAATCGGAGCTGGGAAAAATGAATTCATTTGCTGACGCAGATTCTACGCTCACGACAGCTCACCAACTTACTCACTTTACCACTGGCATATTCTTGTGGTTCCTCACACTGAAAAGGTAAATTTATGCTAGTACCGTGAACATTTTACTTTTGTTTTGCTTACAGTAATTTACCTCTAAATGTGAGTTTGAATACTTCTTAAACCTTGAATTGGATTTCATTCGTTTCAATATTTTCATTATTAATAAAGAAATATTGGAAAGAGTACAGAATTATGAAGTTATCATGAGTACTATTTTATTAAAGGATACATGCAGCTACTGTTTTAGAAATCTGCGTACGCATGGTACAGGATATTTGTAAATTTTCATCATTTTAATTTTTTCCCAAGACTTTAGCTTATAAAATGACAGCGTTGTCATTGCGTTATGCAGTGCTTCAAGCTACTGGAATTTCTCTATTTGTCTTTGTACAGTAGCCTTATGTTTCACCAGCAGTTAAGTTCAGCAATGTGAACACAATTGTGTAAATCTTGTTTAGCATCGGTGTATTTTAAGTTCGAGTTTCCGTCGCCTCTCAGTACTGATGAGGGAATTACGATTTTCGAAAGGTGTAGGCAGTAAAAATGACTTCTGCTAGGATGCAGGGTTCTTTCCCAAGAGGTCGACCAATTATTACAGCATATTAAGATTTATGTCAATTTAGAATAAGAAACCCACAGTTCGAAAGCTTTTGTAAGCTACTGTTTAAATTTGAGCTTGTGCGTCCATGAAAACTGTATTCTGCTGTTCACTAGAATCAGGCCAACAGGTTGTAAAAGTATTCAGATGGTAAAAATAAATCAACAGAACGTAGTATCATTCTTCGTGATTGCCTTTCCTAATTAAGTTCTGTTTTAAATTCGGGAGTCACCCATCTATTCCAGTTTGATATTTTTCCCAAATATACTGAGCTAAGCAAACCCATATGAAGGAAAAATTCAATCCTAAAGGTATAGCCCTCCAGTCTGCTATAGAGTGATATAGAATTAGAAGGATTACCGTATTCATTTCTATTATTGTTCAGTGCTGTTCATTTAAATCGGAATTATCAAGTCACTTTCTTCGCAACCTATAAATAAATTGTACGCTTTTTGCAATACTCACGTTCTAAGATAATTTATTTAGAGCACAAACTGGCGTTTGTGCTCGACAGGATTTATTTAAGGTGAATTGTGTACCTAGCTTTACTAAAACACTACTCTAGTATATCATTTACAAAATCGAAGACGATAACTTAACTGGTTGAAATAAATTAGATGAAGAGTTTCATTTTAAAATCTTACATTTAAATATATAACGGCACAGCTGATGCTCGCAGCATTCTGACTGGTACGTAAGAACGTAAAAAGGGTACGTGACAACATCATTTTCATCTAAGGGTATCAGTAAAATAGCTAGAGTTCTATTTAATGAAGTTTATTGTGTTGCCTTCATAGTTCAAGAGGCCGTACACATTTGTTACTGATAGTTCATTTCTCAATGCGCATATTTTCGAGAAAAAAAATTAAATCCATGATGCAGAATCAAGTCATTTCGACTGTTTACACTTTGCTCCGTCTATGACATTTTAACTAAGACCTCACAAATGTTCCCTTTGTAGAAAATCAGTTTCATCAATGTTTATTTTTATCTCCCATTGATACAGTGCCTAGGTATAAGAATTTACGCAACGTAATTTTTGATATATTTTGAAAAATTCGCGTTCATTTTCTACGTAGAATAACAGCTCTTACCCTAAGAACACTTCACATAACATCACCATCAAAATTATTTTCACGCATTAAATACTTAAACGAACTGTTACTCTTACTCTCAAAATCATTTTAACACATTAAATACTTAAACGAACTCTTACTCTGAAAGATTCTCGAGCAGTATGAGGTTTGGTGAGGTGCCAGTGACGACGCCCGTGCCCCCGATGTTGGCTGAGTACGCCACCGCCAGCAGCAACGCCTTCCTCATCTGCTGGCCAGTTTTGGTCAGCTCGTCATCGTCGTCGTCCTCATCCTCTGGAGGAACTTCTTCCGGTCGTGCCACAGTTGTCGTTTCAAGCTCATGTGAAGATGAACTTTCTGAACTGGCAGTGGGTATTACACACAAATATAAGTATCTTTTACGATATGTGTACTACTGGTAGCGTGATGGCCTCGTAACCGAGAGGGCCCGCATTCGATCCTCGGCTCAAGGAGGCATTTTTACTTTACCAAGGAGTACTTCCCTTGGAAAAGGAAGTTCAAACCACACATTCCTCACATCCCTCACCACACCAATAGTTGTAATTGATTGAAAACCCAACGGCAAAACGTGTTGGTATGAATAAAGGTTCTGTACATGTCAACTGAGGGTCTACATTGTACGTAAATTGAGTGAGGCTATGACTGCTTATTCTGAACACCTAAGGCTACGCACGTTTTGCTTGCCACTTTGTATCATGAACATTTGATATGGTGATAGTTCACTAAGGGAACAATGAAAGTGAAAGTTTTGAAACATCCTGAAAAGAAGTAGCATCTCAGTCAAACTATATTCCAATGGATAAATGACTCAAATTTTTTCCCAAGCGAATAAAAAGTTTTGAATGCAACATAATTAGTGAAATAAATTTGTTTGGGCCCACCATGTTTTAGTGATAATTTGCTCAGCGTCTTCTTCCTTGCAAGCATCCGTTGTCTCAGTTTTCTGTTGACACGAACATGAATATAAATATTAGTTAGAACTACTGGTTTATTTTAAACACGGCAGGTATGAATCAAATAGAACACTTTCATTCCTACGAGTCTTTGAAATTAAAAGTAGTAAGATGCTCGATGTTTTCCTACAAAGATCAGTGAATTAAATGAGTTTTAAGTTAAAATGTGTAGAAGGATATCGAGAATTTCTTAACTTCAGTTGAGACTCGAGATTTGGAATTGTTTATGTCACTCTAGGGAATAATACCAAGGTACCAGATTACTTCCCTCCCTAACTAATACTGAGGTAAGTCTTTTTTGTGGGTATTTCCTTTCATCATATTCATTTTAATTGTTTGGAATCCATCTGCTGACACCATGAGGTCTCTTGGATTGAGTTATCGTGTCGAAATTATAATTTAATGCAAATGAATTTACATTAAAGACACAAGACTCATTTCCTTCGTCTCAAGCACTAGCCACGGCGTTACTCATTCAGTCCAGAACACATATTTTCTCATTTCAACATGATTGACGAAATAATATTTTTTTCATTTAGTTTTCACTTATGGAAAATAGAAAACACGTAATACTAACTCTGAATGAGCTGCATCACAAAATAGAATTCTTGATCTGCATTGATGTCAATATTCACATGGAAATCGATATCATCATTTCAAATATAACAAACTACACGAGCTTGGTGCACTGCGCTTCGTTAACAAAGAAGATAACTAAATAACTGGACAGTGGACACCATTATTTAGACTAATCCCCAAGTTCACTCTTTACCTGTGCCAACTAACGGTAAAAGGGCACATACCGAGATGTCCCATATTGTACGATAAATACTTATTTATACTGAATAAGGTCGTCGAGAAGGTTATGTAGAGTCTGATTGATAAAATGAAAACTCTACAAAATACATATTTGTTACATCAGTGACGTTGCAAATGAATGCATGCATTATTATTCATTATCACTCAACACATTAACAGCGTGATGGTAGATCTACTCGTACCATAGCTAGAGTGCGACTCCTATAGAATCGATAATTGGACCACCTCGTGGCAGGAAAAGAGCTCTCGGAATGAATGTAAGCGAGGAGAATGACTGTCATGCCCGCCGCGCCCTCATCTACTTGTGTATACCCGTGTGTCTTCGACCTGGCGACCTCACCTACTTGTGTGTACTCGTGTGTCTTCGACCTGGCGACCTCACCTACTTGTGTGTACCCGTGTGTCTTCGATCTGGCGACCTCACCTACTTGTGTATACCCGTGTGTCTTCGACCTGGCGACCTCACCTACTTGTGTATACCCGTGTGTCTTCAGTCCAAGGCCCGCACCGACGTCTTGACACCGAGCGTACGAGTTTTTTCAGAACGTTGAGGGGTTTTTAAGTTATAATGAAGCAATTTTGAACGCTTGAATTTAATAAAACGATTTCGACCCTAATTTATGATAAAGTCATTTTCAACGGCAACATTACGCTAAATCATATCTGCAACGACTGACCTTTCAATTGTGCTATCGCATCTAATTAATGCTCCCTCTTATAAAATATATCTTACTACGTTACAGTTAGTTAACATTGGGTATATGTATATAATAGGAAAGGATCGTGTGAAGTTAGCTAGCCTAGGAATTCGTCGAAGGAACAAGCGCTGAAGCAGAAGTCTTTGTTGCCTTGATGGGTAACACTATTTCAGCCTTTAAACCTTATTTCATAATGTCGTTGATTTTTTTAGATCGAAGATTCATATGCTTAATAGCAGCCATAGCACTAGACCAGATAGGTCGAAATAAGCTGATTATTTAGTTTTGGTAGAAGCAGCTCGTCAGTAACGTTGCCTCGGTAGCCGTGTTATTTCCCCCTAAGAGCAAGCCCTACAGTGAGCCTCGACGTGCGAGTGACCCGTCGGAGGCGTCCCTACCTCCATGGGCTCCAAATGGCGTAAATTTGAAAATAAGGAGTACAAATACGAACTTTACGTAGCCTCACGATGCAGTCACAAACAAATTCATTCCTTAACGTAGACTTCGAATACATCGTGTGCTACTACAGTTAATCATCGGTTACTCGCTTTTGTCAACTATTTCTACTGACCAATTGGCACGCTGAGGAGCAGCGCGAGCTGTTGGAACTTACGGAAGAATAAAGTTCTCTCATGATGGCCTCGACGATGGGCAGCATCATGGCAGTGGCCGCTGTGTTGGAAATCCACATGGACAAGAACATGGACGTCATCATGAAGCCCGCCATGAGGCGCCGAGGGCTCTCACCTGGAAAATTCGTTTCAAAGCGAATTGAGCAATGAGTGTAGAATTTTAGTTATTAGAAATTTGTTCTTCTATCTCGTTGTCGTCAGGAAGAGTCCATTTTACCAATGAATTAATTTCTTAAATTTAGATTAAAATAACAAGAAACGAACATCATTGAATTCGAGGAATAATTATAGCCTAGACCTTCAGATCTGGTGGAGTAAATAGAACGTGATGATATATATTGGCAAACCATAAAGGCTTCTTCTATCTAACAATAACAGTTAATAATATTCCTCTTCGATAAAAGGCAGTAAAAAGCTCCTAAATTCGAACAGAAGACATTTTACATGTTCTCAAAAAAATGTCCAGACTTTATTTTTTGCTCTCACCTCCGGCTCCAACTTGTATGTTAGAAATTGTTTTTATTTATATTGATAGAATTTTTGCTTTTATGAGCACAAAACTTCTTACCGATATTATTAGCTTCATTATATTATTAGCATTACCGTAATTGAAAAACGAGCAGTTAGAACGAAGTTGAGGAAGTTACAATTTTCATTGTCGAAGATTAAAGATTTACTTCCACGTCTGTTTTAAAATTGTTTTCGTATAGTGAACGGTTTCGCGAACTCGCGAATTCATATGCAACTGAAAATCTATGAGCGTGCATTAACCATGGTAGAAGTATTCACCAATTTTTTTCAAATGTATATAATTTTCCTTCGGACAAAACTCTGTTAGAGCATCTACATACTTTTCTAGTTTGAAGCACAGCTAATTACTTTGAGGTAAGTGTAGATTTTGATAATCTATTTTTTTCATCCTAATGTTAGTCTCACTTGTGGAACTTTGCAGTATTGAGGCGCATGCAGCGCTGGAAGCTTCCAGTCTTATCTGATCGCTTATGGCAGGATGGCCGCACGACTCGCTGGGTTTTGGATGTAGTAGATGAATGCATATTCTTTTCTTTTTTTTATTGTATATTTTGTGCAGCTTTTCATTTGAAAATTTCATTGTTAGTCCGGCCAGCTAACTTAATGAGCGTTTATCTACAGTTACTCTTTGTGAGACTTTTCCGCTTCTTGATTGTTAATGATCGCTCAGTAAGGCAAACAAAATACAGAACACTTATCACCTCTTTGTTATCTGACCTTCCCACACAGGCGCGGAAAAACCAAGAGCCCTATCTGCACGAATTGCTCCTGACGTGGGTTCATGATTGGTTATATTGATAGTAGCATGGTCATGACCATGCCGTTGTCCCAAGTCAGTTATAAGTTTTACATTGAGTTTAAAAAATTATCTACATTTTTCAGTTTTTTGAACGTTTAATTGTTTCAAATCTGATTTTAGTAATGCTGAAACCATTTTACAAGTATGTTACTATGTAAGCAAATGTATAAATCCACAGTGGTCTAACTTTTCGGTTCATGGTTTTGCAGCGCGACCATAATGTCTGCGCATAAGTTCAAGAATTTGCAAGAAAGGCAAATGAATCAGTTGTCTTGAAAGTCTTGAGACTAAGAACGACAACTGCGAAAAACGGAGAGTATACAACAGCCAGCTACCTAAGTTAGGTCAGAGGCTACATAAACAACCTATCCACCGGACACTTAACTTCTTAAACGTTTAGCGAGTAGATTGGCTTTACGGGCCTATAACGACGTTGGAAGCTAGCACACGTATTTAGTCCTTACAACTCGATGTCCAGTCCATACAATGATAACAAATCGAGTACTGTCTTGACATTTCTCGAGTAATAAACAAGGCTCATACGAGCCCATTAGCTTAAATCATGGCAAAATACTTTTTGTATCTACTTACTTGTAACGATAATTATTATCAGAGATTTGAATGTTCAACGATTTTGAATGAAAATTATACTATGTTAGAATCAAAGTTCTTGCATCGTAATGAGTTTTTATTGACACAATATAATTAACCACTGATTTATGTCTCTGAAATTTCAATTGTTCAAAAAATATTGTGCCCGAATGCGAAAAACGAAACCACTCTCAAGTTTTAGGATGCATCAGTTTGAAGGAAATAATAGGAATATAAGAAAAGAATGGCTTTATAGTTCAATGGGTCGCGAGTGTTTTCGCTAAATTTGAAAAGTGTTTTGTCATTAGAATAATTCCTTTTTCGCATTGCTGCACTTAATGCGACGTTCCTAAATCGCAATCCGAATGATTGCGACTTAATCATTCCTTAATTAATGCGTGCAAATTTAAAAGCAAAATTTCGAGAAAAAATTGTGGACTGTTTGAACATCAGTTTTATACCACGGAGAAATGCTGGGTATATGTTTTTTCCCTAGAACATAGTATTCGCTTGGGTAAAAGATATGTTCAGCTGTACCGAACACCACTGAAGATGAGCAAACTTACTCTAAGTATCCTTAAATTTTTAATTTCACAACAAAAGTATTTCTTGTTCAAACATGTGCGTTGCGGTATTAAAATATAAATGACAATTTATTCAACATGGTGGGGTATAGTTGTAAAAACACATATAAAGACGAATAACTTATACGCGAACATCTTCAATAGTTACAAAATATGATTGTGTAAACGTGACCATTATAGAGGGAAGCAAACTTTAGGATTCATACAAAATGACCGACAATTTTTTCAATTACACCATCATGTTTGCGAAAGCTGTAATTGAAAGTTCGCTGAAGCGCGAAATATTTACTGTCGAATTTTCCAGAATTCCCATGCTTGGAGTAGTGAGGGATCTAAATTCTCGACAGAGTTATGATCTTTTGAACAGACTTTCGCTTCAAGTATAGACAGCTCAGAAAAATTCATGGGGTTAAGATCAGGAGAACAAGGTGACCACATCTCTTTGGACCATAAACTCTGGAGATGATCCCGGCACTAGGCTAGTGTGGCATTTGCAGCATAGGGTACAAGGCCTTTACTGATAGGCCACTTCGTCACAATACAACCGACCCGAGTACGAATGGTATGAGTTCGGAAGGCAACTGAGCGCAAACTGTACATGTGCTCGTATGCAGGCAGTGAATAAATAGTTTGGCTATCACCTACTTTGCGTTTTCTGCATTCAGTGGTATTTTAGTTAAATAATATACATGCTACTGTCACTTTCTACAAATCACGTTATAGGTTTATTCCGTTCAAAACTAATATTGACAGTAAAACTGATACCCTTCAATTAATTCCTAAGTGCCCAAAAGAAAGAAAAAATTTTCAACATTAAATCATACACACCGTGAAATCTATTCCATCACTTAGAATTTAGGGGTTTATCGTCTATCCCTATGAGACGGATCTCCTTCAAATTTGGCACACGTATGTACGAACAATTTTCAACAATTTCGAACAATTTTCAAAAGCTAGAAACACCCACGTTATTCACACTAGAGAGATGGGACAAATCTCATTTTATGCGTCTCAATGTGCAATTTGATGCCTGCGACTTTGGATGAACAAATTTCTTGACTTTTTATAATTTTTTTCCCAAAAAGGGAAACTTTAGTAAGTTTTTTTTTTACTCTGAGGCCTGTATCTTTTTTCAAACTCAGAAAATTAAAGTTCTGAGACATTAGACTATGCGCATTAAAATTTCCTATCGAATGAGTTTTATATCATATACGTATGACTAAAACTGAATGAGTTTTCAGCATTCAACTGCGGAAAATCCGATATTACANTATATATATATATATATACACACACTCCCTAACGCTGTTATGCAAAGTAAATGCATGAAAAATTCGCTTAGAATCACCTATTTGGCTCTAAAATTATGCTTATAACACTTTTTGCGGTCCCCGTAGCATTCCTGAATGTTAGCGCCTGAATTTTTTGGGCCTTGGGAAGTGGTTGCGAGGCTAAGTTGTGGAGGGGAGAAGTAGCCACTCACTTTCAGAGGCTGAAAAATTGTCAATAAGCACTCCAGGTCGATGCACTTGGTCGTATAAAAAATAATAATGCATGGAATAGCAAAAATAAGGACATCGAACACGAATATCCGGGATATTGTGATGCAAATGCTTATTAGTTACTAAAAAGCAAGAAAAGTTTTGAAAAAAAATACATATATAAGAGTTTATAAGCCTTCTAATACGTTTATGAATGCATAATATGCAATAATACTATCGAAAAACAAAGCTAAGTGCCCAAATTGCTCCACTTTTAGGGCGTCTGAAAGTTGCCCTCTCCCGTAACTCCCGTTCCAAGCGTCCGATTTGCGCGAAACTTTGTCACATGATTCAGTACATATTCTTGAATGATACAAGCACAAGAACCGAAAATTATTTTATGATTTTCGAAATAATTATTGTTGAATTTCTCAAGCTAGTTTTTATTTAAGGTTCATGTTAGAATTGAATAATCTGAGATTCGATATTAGAGTCTACTTCAACATTGATCGACCTTCGATTTAAAAGTTCGTTTTCTCGAAGTCCACTATCCAATACCGCATTTTAGATGTGATCTAATATTTTAAATCACTGGTTGATTCCAAACAAGGATTAAGATAGGCCTTTGTCCTTCCGTAATGGTTAGTGTTGACCTGCCCATACCATCTTACTGAACTGTCGTCGCTATTTTAACCATGAAACGGATGTTTTGACTGTGATGATCTCTGACGTTAGCTTTAGTTCTCCCTGCGATGCCTTAAAACCGATAAAGCCAAATGTACTCTGTAAGATTTTCTTGGATTCAAATCCTTACATCTAGGAATTGTGCGACTACCGCCAGAGTAATGAATGAATATTCAAATGAAAGTACTTACCCACATAGAGGAGCACAAAAAGAGCAATCCTGATGTGCAACTGGCTGTGCTCGACTGCAACTGCCATAGTCAACCCCCCTAAGAACATCATATTCGTCTCCTGGAAAAAGCAAGGTAACGATTATAGCTGTAAATGTCGTAAGAAAATTCCTTGAGTTCGCGATAAAAAATTATTCGAATAGATTATGATTGTGTAAATGTAATCGAGGAAAAATATATTGAAAATTCACGTGAAAGACTCCTGAAGGTGTACCGTCATGTAAACTTGACACAGTTCCCCAGTGGACAGGATGCCGAGAAGAGGGAAGCCAACGAGGGGAATGAGGGCAGTGATAGCGAGCGGCAGCGCCTCCGTCATCCAGTAGCAGGCCATGATCAGCACCACGTACCCACACCGGGCTTCCTGGAGTTACGAGAGCAGGATTTGTAAGTTAGGCTCTTCATTAATTATGATTATTTAACCCCTACGGTCAACTTTACTGATATAGCAGAACACTAATGTTTTCTCCAACTGTCATCTGTTTTCTGTTTTGTTGTCTACTTCTACGTACGTAAGTTTAAATATACAAAGTTCTGCAATCCTACAACGCTATTTTTACGACAGTGAAGTGAATCGAGAAAAATTATTTTAGGTAAATTTCTATTCATTGAAGTAAAAACTTCGCTGTACTTGTGTTTATGTGATTATCTGAATGACAGAACCATGATGATCTTTTTGATATTAATCCAAAATTTTCACATTGTCAATTTGCATTTTCTGGAACACAGTTTTTGATAATGAAAACATTTTTATTCGTCTTATCTAAAACCTTGTCTACACAGCCCTCATTCGTAGCCAAAAAAATGTTCGCAAGGAGTCCTTACGTTGGGCGACAACGCTGATCTACTCTCACGGGTAAATTTAGAATAAGTTCCCTGAACTATACGTAATGCGCACAAATTCAAACAAATTATTAACAGCAAAACTAAATATATAACTTGAAAATATTGCGTTACTGGTGTGGCTCCTAAGAAATTGTACTGAAACTTAATCATCAATAATTCCTAAGAAATTCATTTGGTCTCCGGGACTCAAGCAGCCTATAACTGAGTTAGCAGCAGTTAAAAACTGCACCAACAATACATACCTGGTCTGTAATGGGCCTTTACAATTTCTCTTGGTTTTATTAAATTCCTGAACATCATATATGGAGTGAAACTATCAATGTATGTGAAAATAATTAAGATACATTATCATTTACCATGATAAATGTATGACAGATTTAATATCAACATAATTACTCTTAAAACAAATATTCTGAATGTCAAGGACTCGGCTTGAAGTAGGTATACTGTAATATACCCAGTCAGTGCTAATTAAATTCTCATGAATTCTCACGGTTTAATTTCAAATAAAATTTTAGAATTGTAACTGTTCAAGTGACGAGCTCTTACAAATAATATTTTTCGTCACTGTAAATCCTTCATTTCACGGTGAACTTTATTTTAACAAAGAGTGACATCATTCGACTTCACCTCTTTGTCTTCATCGACATCGTCTCGACTAAAAGTACGAGTACTTTCTGAGCTCCATGGGATCGAATTGGAACTTTCCTCTGCTCTGAAAGGTGTTCACTGGGCTCCTGTTTTAGTCATACTTCAGGCATGAAATCCTGTCTTGATGTTATACCGTCCATTTCACCTTCACTACAACCTAATTTCCTACACATTAATCTTAATAGTCTATAACAAACGAAATACCAAACGCCACTTCTCAATATATAAACGTAGAATATTCTTTCAATAAATCGGCGAATTGATTTGTGAAGATGAAATTGTATTTTATATTATGTGTTAGGGAGGACGCGTGAACTCACAGGTGTGGCGGACACAAGCGGCAGTGGCAGCAATACGAGGGGCACTAAGATGACGACGAAAGTCCTCCAGTAAGGGAAGAACTGCCATCGTCTCGTAGACTGACCCATTCCAGTTGTCTAATCTAAACAACTTTATACAAAGACTCGTGAAGTATCTCTGAAATAAAAATCTTTTAACTCCAGTTAAAATATCTTTCACTGGATGACATTTGGTCCAGTAGAATTTGTAACCTTCTAAATTTTTTCATTTAGATAAAAAAATTACGTATCAGAGCATAAGACAGTTATGGAGTTCTCAAGAGAATAATCTTGCAAAAGCATTCATCGGAAAGTAGCTTCAACTTTGTACCACTAAATATAAATTTATGAACGATGAGTTTTCCTTAGTGTTACCTCAAAATTCATAATCCTAGGATTTCATAACAAATGCAGGATTGTAGAATATAATATGGCAACAGAAGCTAACTGTGAATTCCATTCGTAGGCTCTACTCTCGGAAACCAGAATTAGCATTTTATAATTTCACCACATCATATCCTCTAACCATAGAACGTCTATCGCGTGCACTGAAACCGATAACATGACAATGATACTTACGTTTCGTTTCCTTAATGAATCGTTATTCGTTTCCTCTCGTGCTACGCCATCAACGCAGTTATCCCAAAAAGCCAACTTTGACATTAATAGTTATGGGTATTTAAAACACACGTAAAACACGAACCCTACAGTGAACGAACTATCGGCCACACTTTATATAATACACTTCAATGAGGTACTGTTCATATTAATATATTTTGTACTTAATTCACACTAGGATTATACCACGAATAAAGTGCCGAGACTGGTCAAGCGGAGAGTCCGATTGGCAACACTGGTCTGGCACCAATATTGCAGTCATCCTCATCATCTGATATGTCTTCTGTGGTGGAATAAGGAAAGAAATGCGCATCCTTAGAAAATCGAGAAATTTGTTTATTTTACTCAAAAATTTAAAAGGAGAAATTTCTTCCAGGTGTTAGATTGAGAACAACTCTTTTTTCTAGTAGGAATAAGAACGTCGGAAACGGGTACTCTTCTGAACTAAAAAATTCACAGGTCTCAAAATATATTTTAGCGCGAAAAACATACAGTGATGGATATATTTCCGACTCGACTTAATACAGCAACAGTCCAGGATTTCGTTGATACACGTGCTTTTCAGCCTTTCTAAACATAGAGACAGGTTCGAAGCCAGTTGAAAGGAAAGAAAAGCTTTTAGAATTTCGATACAAAGGTGTATAATCACTGACAAATTGAGGGGAAAACACAAGTATCTAAATCAGAAAAAAATGAAACTAAACACGACCGCAGCGTGATTGAGAATACTTATCTGAACTTCGGGCTGAATGTTGGGAAGATCTTGAAAATCGCAAGCAGTGGTTAGTTGTAAGGATTGATGGACGCGGCAAAAACCGCAGGGCTGAAAGTGCTCATCTTTTAGAAATAATCAATAGGCGAGCTGCAGTTTTTCAATGGTTTTAGCAACTTTTTTTTCGTACTTTGTTGCCCAGGTTTTCCTATAATAATACTTTGTTTTAGCTTGAATATCTTGAATATCTTGAAGTTGTTTGGGCCTCTA
>VOMN01017522.1:0-52317 GCA_014899125.1 Orchestia grillus
CTGTATCTGATGTGAATTACTTGTGATAAATAAATGTTTCTAAATGTTTCTAATTAATTGATTAATGATAAATGATTAAAAACGAGTTTCATTCCCCCCCGCAGAGTATTGTTAGATCTCTGCACGAACTGACTGCTCGGCTCGAACGCTACCAAAAAGTAAATGTAGAAAACCAGCCTGCACACGAAGCCGAATACGAATTAAATCTAAATTGGAAGAATCGTATTTACTACTCCCATAAAAAAAACGTATGATATACGTAATGTTTTTCTCATTACTTCTCGCAAAGCAGGTTTAAATAAAAAATTTATACAAACACTGATTTCTAGTTTAATTAGCTTCATTCAGTCAAAATCTGATCGATTTGGAATCCTTAATAGTAAAGCCATGTATTAATTTATTAAGTGTTGTATAATTTTCCACCACTTCAGTTTGTGAGCGAGAGAACTAGGGAGAACAGAGTTACACGAACCCTGGAGCTTCTCGACTAGCTAAAACACCCGACCCAGCCAGGAATGAAATGATTCCTCTCTAATAAGAAAATTTCGTCCATAAACAGAAGGTAAACCGCAAAATTGATGAGAGGCTGTGTAACACACCCGGGGAAGTTTAGACCGTCACACATGCCAGCATCATGCCTTTTTGTCGATTCGGGGAGTCCTGAACATTGAGAGCGACGTGATGCTTCCATATTTATTTAGTGAAGGCGCCAGAGTCAACGTCGTAGCTTACACCGATGTGTTGATCACGGTTTTAAAGCATTGAAGCACTACTGTAGCACGTGGCGTAGGAGCCCTCGTTAGCTTATTCGTCGCTTTCAACCCTAGAATAGTTTAAGGCAAATACGGTGTGATTAAAAAGGTCTCTAATACGCTTCTACACAATCCCGCTGCGTCTCTCGGAGCAGCTAATGCGGATGCCATGATGAATATTCCCAGAACCCACCCATCCCATCGCCGCTAGCTGTGGACGTTGACGAACGCTGGAAGAGGCTGCTATTCCGGCTGATGACAGTTTTATTGCATTTGGTCTGTCTTCTCGAGTACATAACGTTCAATGGCCATTAAATGAGAAGGGTCGTGGGAATATTCATCACGGCATCCGCATTAGCTGCTCCGAGAGACGCAGCGGGATTGTGTACAATTTTGAACTCGCATCACACCGTTAATATGTACCTCGCAAAAACTATATAGGGCGAATAGTTCAGCCGTACAACAGCTCTAATTTAAATTATAAATGTCTCATTCCGCACAATTTATAACAAGTTGAAATATCTTACAAATCAGACAATCAGGGTTGTCCATCCAAAATTCTAAACTTCACGCTGTAAACTTAGAGAGATATGCCGAAAAATTACGCAATGATTTTGGTTAATCTTAACTTCTGGTATCTATTTCTAAATTAAGATTGACAATCAGAATTTTCAATTCGACTTCCACACCTAATTCTCAGGCCGTTGTCTCACTGTTTGAAAACTCGATTGTACCAAGCTTAGCATGAGACTGATTTCCGAATAAACGACTTTTCATTTTCTTCCTTTCTTTCATAAAGTTTCGAGTGAATCGTGACTTTTCGTTATCAGTTTGCGGCCTACCTTATGTATAAGAGAATCTAGGTTGCAATAGCCCTTTTTCGTACCGTAGTTTTTTTTGTGAAGTATGTACAACGATCGCACAATGTTTATAAAATAATTTAAGCTGAAATAGGCTATCTTTGCACTATAATTTTTATCTAATAAGTTCTTCTTCGAGTTAATATTTCACTTTTCGTTCTTAGCATAAAATTATGAATCACAATTCGAAGTTTCAGTGTGACTTCCACCCGTAATTTTAAGGTTGTGGTCTTACTGATCACAATCGGAAGTTCCATTGCGATTTCCACATTTTAACTTTAAGGCTACAGTTTTCAACCTGACCTCCACCCGTAATTTTAAGGTTGTAGTCATCGATCACAATCAGAAGTGTCACTTGAATTCCACATTTTAATTTTAAGGCTGTAATTTTACTGATTGAAAACCCGATGTACCATGCGTTGTACGTGAATGAGATCGGTATAAACGATTTTTCTTCATTTTTTTCTTTCAATCTCGAGTTACTACTGCGGCACGATCGGAACGCGTGACCTATAAATCGCTCCTATGTTAATTGCTATGCATGGCATACCTACCACTTGAGAATTGATTATTTCATTATTTTTGCTTGATTGAGAATTTGTCGAGTTTCAATTTGAAAATAACCTGGAGATTTTATGTGCTATTGGTAGAAGTAAGACTCATAACAGTGGGAGAGATTGTTGAAAATTCGACTAAAAATAGGGTCGCAAAGAGGTCTTCTTTGATTGCTAGTTTTTTATTTTTTTTTGAATTGAAAAATAAATTTATGTTTTACACACGATGTATATGATGAGCTTTCATTTAAGACTAATTTCAAGTGTCTACGTGCATTAGTGCATGACCGAATCTTTATTACCAGTTTTGATTTTTATTGAGATTTCAAGGTGTCAAGGGCAAGGACGAGCGTGGTTACGAGGAAAGGCACTCTGGTATTCGTTAAGGAATATTTTAGGCATAAAACGTAAACGTAACTCATAGAGCGTAACGTAAGTTAACGCATAAAGGTTCTATCAACGTACAGTATAATGCAGGCTTTTTTAGAATTCCTCGGTAGATCTACAAGAATTGTTTTCGGTCTGTAATATGATGCAAACAGAGTTTCATATCCTTTGACTCGCTAAAATATAGAGAGTTCTGGGAATTTTCATATTTACATAGCTTTACTGGCCGAAGTCGGCCCCCCTCTACTATGCCTATGGGAGACTCCCTGCCACCCGCAATGACCATTCTAGGGTAGCCTGCGACCAGCGCTTGAGCAACGAGACCACCTGACGCAGACGACAAAGCAGCGGGCCAGCTGAGCCACAGAGTGCACAGACGGCGGGTCTGCTAGACTACGACTCAGACACACACAACTTCACAAGTGACACTCAACTAGTTAACTCGCAGACGTTCTAGGAGGTGGAGTGGCGCTGCTTGGTGTCCGTATCGCCTGCTCATGTGCGTGACGTAATTCTTCTTACAGATGTTGTGTTGCCACTGAAATTTTGTTGTATTCAGTAAGACAAAGTGTCATCGGGTTTCATGAACTGTATTTTTCAGGCGTTACTTCATATTTGATGCAGGTGTGAGTAGAATACATCAATTTTTTAAAAGTTATTTAATCTGTCAACAACCTGTGCTCGGTTCTGTTTATCTGGTTGAGCAAAACATCGCTGTGCAACTGTTCCATTTAGAGGTAAGAAAACTATATTTATGTTTTGGTATTAAGATTCTAAGAGGATACCATGGTATCAAGCATAACATTTGCTAAATATTCGGGAGAGAGTAAAGACTGACCTGTCACAGTCTACCATGCGTCGAATAAATAGAGCGTTGTATTTCTTCCAAACTTTTGATCTGCGTGGGCACCTCAGCCTATGTAGGTATTATAGTGAAGATGTTGGAGAAAGTATGTGAACTCATTCAAGTATATATTGTACGAGGTATAGAACGAGTGCGCCATCTGAGATGGCCCACCGCTGATGTCCTTCGCCCTGCGTCGCTCGAGCGACT
The DNA here is from genome assembly GCA_014899125.1 of Orchestia grillus. NCBI lineage: Eukaryota > Metazoa > Arthropoda > Malacostraca > Amphipoda > Talitridae > Orchestia > Orchestia grillus. The sequence continues at coordinate 3,608 of VOMN01017522.1, forward strand.
CGTGCTGACCTCTTATGGCTTCCTCTCGTGAGCAAAGATTCGCTGATCAGAAGACCAAGATTACGGAACGTGTGATAAATCCGACTGAATATATGACGATAACCTAGGATTATTGAGCAGTATAATTATATAAAAGGAGAAGTTTTTAGACACTACTACCAATTAGTTTGTGTGACTCATAACGCAAGTCTAGATAAGGATTTGTTACCACACAGCAAAACGAAAACTTTTGTACCACAGGCCAGACTTTTGTCTGCCTATTACAACGTATGTATGTCTGTGATATGCAAACCTGCAAACAGCTTTATTTTACTGACTGTTTCCTACGGTATGTTGTTCAAATGGAACTACGACGTTCATTAAAAGCTGAACTGGTAAGTTTGGATTTCGTGTGAGAACTGGTAGATATTCTATCTAAAATCACAAAAAGTTGATGTTATTTATTTATGATTACAAGTTGAATTTTGAGAAAAAAACAATCTAATTCTGTGCGTGTATGAATGATACTTATAACCGGGAAATGTTGAGCTTTAAAAATTTATGGCCATCCAAATGCTTAGTCATGGACGATTGTAATTTCTATTGATTTTAAGACCCTCAATACGCCTATAATGTGTTTTTAAATGCCATCTTTATCAAAATTATTTCAATCAAAATAATGTGGAGTATGGAGCAATGTATACCAACCGAGCTCGTTAAAAGATCCCTGGGTAAAATCGAGTTTTGGTGATGACGTTTGCGTTATAGAGACAGACACCTGAGTAACAAACGCCGATCCCTGAGTAACAAAAGTTGTTGTCAAAAGTCGAAGTTGACTCTAATAGAACAATCGAGGTAGATTAGCTGTACATATTTGTGTGAGTGGCCTCTAACACTTTGTTATTGACCCTTTTATTATTATTCTGCAATATATTCAATGTGGAAATGTTAATTGGGAGGGGTCCTGCACGCAGTTACTGGGAGGTTTGTTCCTCATCTGGTCGAAGAAAGGCTTCGTTTAAATGTTATGGTAAACGCTCCTCTTCTCATTATGGGTAGCAACTGTTCTAGTAGTGCCAGAAGCTGTGGTGAAAGTAACGACTCACGGCGAGTGACAAACGAGCTGTCGCACATTTTTCAGGGATAGTTCGTGCACTATCCGCTTACCGTCCGTCCTTCGATAAGTTTCCAATCAGACGAGAGTCACGCCTTACGTCAAATTGCCGTGCACATTTCGTAGAAGTAGTGAAAGGTGCTTTTCTTTCTGAACGGCTTTCATTTGGCTCATCATTAAGACTGAAATTATGACATCAAAAACGGGAATTTCATCTCGAACTTCTTTTGTTCGCTGCGTCTGTACTACACGTAAACATTCAGAATGGCTTCCGCTTCTGTTCTTACATTGAAGCTTTTCTGAAACTCATAGAGTAAAACATCTCCGATGTATTCTTTACTTCGGATGAACGTGTATGTGGGTATAAACTGAGAAAAAGATTGATAACGTGAAAAGTGAAATCACGAATTGTAGCACTACTGTGTAAATAAAAGAAGCGTTACTCACGAATTGCAGTGTGAAATTTCATTCTAAATTTCGCACATAACTTTTTTTTTCAATCTGGTATGTAGCTACGTAGCGACAGTCATACACAGGGTCGTGCGACTGAAATAAAAGAATTTATCCTATAATCAGTAAACAAGACCAAAGATGTACTGACACCATTTCCAATTAGGCTTTCTTCTTACAGTCATGGCTTTCGTGACATCCCCTCAAGTGCCACTGTCAGTGACAGGACACACTGCGCTTCGTAAGTGATCGTCTAGATAATAGCTCTGTCCTTTAAAATCGATTCATCTTACGTTCAATTAAAGACTTACAAATGACCCTGAGCGACTCCAAGCTGTTAAATAAACATTTTAGAGAATCATTCGGCATAAATGGGTGTACCGTATTACATGAGGAATGTAAAAATTTCGTTCATAGCACTAGCTAAGAAAAGTCCATATGAAAATTTGCTGAAATTATCTTGCAACCTTATCATTCTGGTACACGTTTTTTTCTCGCATATGCTTCTCCTCTAGGAAATTCAAGAAATAGGAGTTAGGGAAAATAATTTAAAACTCAGTTGAATTAAAAAAATTACATTCGACACGGGGGTTAGTGTTCCATAACTGTTTGAGTGGCTCGAATCATCTCGAAATCGTCTTTACAAGTTTCTGGTATCATGTTGATGAATTTTCTCCCATCCTTCTTGCAAAGCTTACTTTTGCTCTTTTAGAGCAGGAAATAGATTTTCAGTGATCTGAAGGTCTAGTTTATTGGAAGACCTGTGACTTCAAAAGTACTTACGTTGAAAAGTACGTCATTATTGTTTTCTTCAAGTCAATCAAGTCTCACTTATTTCTTTATGACGGTGTTTATGTTGGAATATGAGAAGTAAGTTCTCAATCAGAGGCATTTTTTAAAGATATCTTGTGATTAACTTGTTATCCTTGCGTTTTATTTATGTTATGGTGTGTTTTTTTTTCTCACTCATCTGTCATTTAATGTGATGAACTCTTAGTGTTCAAGAAGGATGTTTGATTTTTGATATCCTATTTAACGGGGTTAACTTTTGAGCGAAAATAATTTTCCATTGTAGTTAAAATACTTTTTCTATCACAGCAAGATGCAATGCAATTTCTGAAATTCGGAAGTGACGTATTCAAATACTGCATTTTTTACTTACAGTCTTGAAATTGCAGCCTATTTGGAGTGTCTTGTTTACACAACGTGATTATTTCCGCGTGCTATAATTATCTAAGAACTTGGACCTCATCGTCCAGTACCGAGCCTTAGCCTATCGATCTTTTCGTCAGGCTCGGCATCATCTCACTGTTTCAGAGCGCAAGTTTTCACAGGCTTAAAATTTAAAAATGATTTTGCATCTCAATTTGTAAATTCGGATTTATTGCTTTGTCCGAATATTATTTATTGCTTGCACATGCAACAATTGTTTGAGTTCTTGTGAAGAGCACTGTACACTTTATAAATAATTCAAATCGCCTGCTTATTTCGAGATGAATTTAGGAACCAAAAATGCGTTAAGTATTCAAACGATTGCGCTGTTGATTTACCAGAAGGATGTTGAACGCAAGCTTTAATTCTCATTCCGGAAACATTTTGATTGTGGCTGTCCGATATTGCTATATAAATAATTCTTGATTTCCTTCCAAATCTCCACCCCCCTATCGGTTCCGTTACAACACCGTTCTTTGCCTACCTTGAACTGGCCTTGAAGAGTAATCTCCCCACGCGGTGCGGGCTGGAGAGGCTGCGTGTGACGGCGGCAGAGCTGCAGGAAGCACATCAGCATTTACTTGATAAATTGTAACGTGCAGTTAATGCCGCAGATGTGTTAGACATCAACGTCGTTTACTGCATCTCGTATTTGTTTTGTATTCCTTTGCCTCTCGTTAGCGTCGTAATGAGTTCGTGCTGTTGGTAGTACATGAGCAGTTTCAGGGTTCAGCTCACTTAGTGAAGGTAATATTTCTGTACATATGTCCAGATTGCGAAATAAGTTGAAGTCTGAAAAGTTAGTTAATCACTCACCGTACCTTAGTGAAAAATTGCTAAGAAACCCAATATGGTAGTAATCTATTATAAAATTATACACTCAAATTTTTTTTATCTTGTTGAGCGATGTAAGTAACAAACGAGGATATTATATAGATAATTCCTAAAGTAGGAGTGTAGGGCACGAACTATCATATTATGCGAACAATCCAATCAGAAAGTAACTTGCGCTCGAGTGGACATGCTTCTAGTTGCCAATAGCTCAGTGTGCCTCTACCTCGTGAAAAGATCACTTGGAAATGTAACATGTATACAACGGGGAATAAGTGTGTTCTATTATTGTACTACGGAATCGACGTTTTGTGAATTATCTGAGAAGAACATTCAATAATGTAGGATTTCTTTTCCGGTGGAGAACGTAACTATGAAAACGAAAACGGTTGTCTGTTAAACCTTGTTAGGTGCGACAAAAGTATTTTCACCCCTGGTAATTTTCTGGTTATTTTCACCGCAATCGGTGGAGATCAAAATTAAAGTAAAATAATACTTACAATAGTGGAATCATTCTTAATATACCTCATTTGTGACAATTTCACAATTTCAAACTAATGATTACCAGCTTTGCTCTAAACAGGTCAATCTTCCAGATTTTCCCATCAAGACTTTCAGTCTATAGAAGAATTCTGCTATGCAGAAAAGACGTGAATGAAAGGTACAGAAGAAACTAATAGGACGTTAGATTTTGAAGCGACTTCCTTTAGCTCTCACTCTAACTTTCAAGTACTTAAGGACTGAGGCAAGAAAAATGCACCCTGTCTTCACTGAACTCGGTGTAAAAAATCGTGAGAAAAGCTAGCTAGGGAGCTGATTCGCTTGGATGAGACAGGAAAAAGGTACTCTTCTCGAAGATATGCTACACAGCAGAGTCCGGGAGACTAATGTTTGGGCTTGAAAATGAACAGAAGTGTTTATAGAAAGACGCTCAAAAGACGTCTCGCACCACTTCTGCGTCACAGTTGTGAGCGGGTGCCTCGTCTTGTGTGAAGGCTTATTAGTTTACAAAAATATCAGTGGGGTTAGGCAACGCTTTTTCCTGAAGCGCTGACTGATAAACTTAGTTGTTCATGTGATTTTCGAGTGAATAGAGACAACTGAAGATTTTTAGTTATTTCACACTACCACAGAGGACATTATAGGTCTAGCCGGGCTTCTGTTCACTTGAATGGACCTGTACTCCTGCTAGAATCCGAAATGAAGACCCTGTATAAATTGTCATTGTTGTGATTTACGAACTATTAAAAAAAACTATTTCATTGTTAATAGTTTTTCGTCCGACAAAATGAAAATTCTCACAACTTTACGAGATATTTAGTCATGCATTTGTTTCATCTTTGTGTTTTGAGGACTTGAATAAGAGCTGTTTGAGTTACTCTTTGTAAGTTTTCAAGGATGTCATTTTGTGCAGTCTTTCTGAAAAATGTGGCCATTTACCTATCTGTCTATGTACATGTCTGTCTATCTATCTTCATCAATCTATCGATCTATCTATATAATGTTAAAACTCTAAACGTTGCGCTTGCTGACTTGTTGTTTGCTTGTACCCGTGCACAGTCTCCAGTAATAACATAGAGCAGGGACTCAAAACCCAAGTAATCATATAAGGGTTTTTTCATCGGATGATGGTTATGGTTCAGTGGGTCTACATTGAAGGAATTATTTTATTTGGTTTTGAATATGCGTTGTGAAATAAAGAAGAAGCATCAGAAGCTAAAACGCAACTCGAAGAAACTCGATCTTTGAGAACTTTTTCAAGGTTTTTGGACGGTATTCTGGCTACGAAATTAGTATATATAGCTCCAGTTTTCACTCCGACTTTCTCAGTATCTTTCGAGAGCTCACAGCATTCGAATGTGAAAAATAATTCTATTGCTGCTCCACAAAGATTATCCTTGCGCCAAGAAGTTGACTCATGAAGCGAACTGAATCCACCAAGCTAAGAAAATGGAAAAATAAGTTCTACATAGGAAATACTGACTGGACTAAGCATTTTGACTGGACTGACTGGACTGACTGGAAATAAGCATTTTGAAATGAATCGTTTTGAATCTGAGCCTCAATTTAAGTGGCTAATGATGTCAAATACTTCCTACTGGCTTTATTCTAAAGAAGCAGACCGATGAGGAAAACCGAAGATTTCGAACCAAGAAGGGTAAATATTTATGAACGTGGTATGAGTCTCGACTGTTTGAAAGTACTCGTCTCATCCACGTCTGAAAAATTTTATGTGCAAAACTGGAAAACCGAGAGAGATAAACGAGCAGCATCAGATCATGGGGCACAAAAGAGTTAATAGACCAATACTTCACTGCGAATCTTTTAAGTATTAAACTTCTAATTTTCATAAAAAATGACCCAGTTGGTCACAGCTAGAGTATTATATCACAACTCAGATCATTTTGCTTGCTTGTTTGTAACGGTGCCCACTGTTCAGTGATAATACAGGGTGACCCCCAAAAAAAGTTGGTAAAAGTAAACGCTTATAATGTACGTATGTATGATACCAAATAAATTTTGAAGTTATTCTCTTCAAAATTTATTTGGTATCATACATACGTACATTATAAGCGTTTACTTTTACCAACTTTTTTTTGGGTCACCCTGTATAAGATTAAAATTCTAAACTCATCTCTCTGTATTTATAAAAAGGTGTTTTCATCGTATCATGGTTGTGGCTTAAAGCGAAAGAATTGTTTTCTTTAGCTCTAAGTATTTTTAGGAAGTAAAAAAGAACCATTAGAAGTTCAAACGAGACTTTAAAATAGTGACCCAACGGGTTACGGGTGATCTAGTATATTTTTAAAATCGGATGCCGTTTTTAAGAAGTTCTTGCGAGGATTTTTAGCTTTTAGCAATTTATTTTCTGACATATTGTACGTATTTGGTGAAAACATACCATGTTCTACCTGGAACTGTGTTTCGAAGAATTGAATTATCGGGAGAGCGTTTTTAGAGGTTAAAAACTGCTTTTCTTGACGCGCCAACTTCTTCAGCAGTACCGTATTCTTGCTACCAACGCCCGCTGATTTCAAGGCTACACTGTAATCCCGTGCGACTTCAGACACATTGTTGAGTAACTCTTAGCTCCAAGCTACATCAAAACAGAGAGCATGAAACGAAGTGCATTTGCGATTGGCCTTATAAAATTGAAAGTAAATCCGTTCATCATAAATTTTAAACCCGGTTAAATTCGATGAGTAAATCGAAACCACGCACCCAGTAAGTGTGCATGTGGAGGATAACTCAAAACAAAATGACAAAAATTGGACTTTGAGGTTGGTTTTGGTAATTTTTTATTGTATTGCGGTTGAATCAGGGCAATTAACGCTGTGCTAAGTTAGGTTACTTTAGATTGGTTTTGGATAGATAGATAGATTGGTTTCGGATAAATAGCTAGATTGGTTTCGGTAAACTGAAAGGGGGAAATATTTGGTGAACTTAGATTTTAGTGTCAAAGTATTGTTGAAATTAATCTTAAGATTGAGTTCAACGCCATTGTGACGAGTTAAAGCTAGGTTTTGTTAAGTAAGGTTAGATAAGTGCCATGGTTCCGTAAGCAAGGAAAAATAGAAAAAAAATAAGAAAGATAAATATGAAATTATTTGGGCCTTATTATCTAAACTTAAATAATGATGCGTGCTATTGTTTTAAATAATTTTGTCGTAATTAATTTAAGTTTAAAATTGTAAACATTTCTTATGTTCTTCATACATAACCTGGAAGAAAATAATGTATTTCAAAAAATCCAGAAAAAATATGGCATTTCTTTTATCGTTGAAACGACGTCGAAAATTGTACCACGTTCCGCTGTCGAACGCCCGCACTTCTTTTACCATAAAAGCTAAATAATAGCTATAGAAGAAAAGGAAAATAAATCTGACTCTTTCGTACGCACTACTGAGAGTTGATAGGAAAAAGTTGGTGATAAAATGGGTTGGTGGTAACAAGGAGTAAGTGGTAAGAAGTTATCAAGAAGTTGGTTGTAACAAGGGCAACTGTAAAATCAGAAAAGACGTGAATGTAGGACACAAACATTAAGCAACGGATAGAGTAAAACATGGAACTTGGATGAGGGTAAGGGCAAGACCACGAGAGAGGCTTGTGGTAGGAGTTGGTTTGGGCCGGGAAGAGAAACCGTAGTGAATATGAGAATGGATGAGGGAAAGAATGAGGAAAAACGAGTGTAAGAGTGCGAGGATACAGGGTAAGAAAAATAGAAAAACGTATGCAAAGGCCCAGTGGAAGGAGAGTAGGAACATTAACTTCGCGCGGGTGTCAGCATGTCACTTTTAGCCTGAAGCCTTTGAGTGTTTCTGGGGCACTTCAATTTCAGTATAGTTTTTACTTGGTACGGTAAACCTATTTAATTGTGAACAAACGGGGAAAACTATTTACATACCCAGGGACTCAAAGGGTTAAACGAATAATGCGGTGCATGTTCCTCCAGCATAGGCAAGAGGAGAATTTTTCTTTTACTCGAACACGTGTTCAGTGGCTTCAGTGAGGGTAGGTTTACTTGAGTGGGGGCAAGGCTAGATCTTGTCTGGCTCTGTTAGCTACTTCTTATCTTGAAGTGAAATTCAAGCATGTATAGGGTGGCCTAAAAGTCACTTTACCATTTGAAACATTTACTATACAAAAACTATAAAGGATGCAAAGTTGTAGTAAATTTCTTTCGAAAGAAGAACATAGGGAGTATTTTGATACAGGCTGACCATAAAAAACTTATGGATTGGAACAATAAAATTCTCTATAAATCTTTTAAAATGGTTAAAAGCACAGTGGAAGAGAGAGCAACTATTGTGGGATGCCAAAAGAACTGCAATGTATGCCTCGAGCTTGACAAACAGAGGAGGGATTAGGCTGTAAATTGAATTTGTTTGTAGTATGCTAATCATCAGGAAGGGAGCTCAGGCTTACGTAAATAGAGCACACAACAATAATGATGAATATGGTTTACGCAATTTTGTTCAGTCATTACATACGAGGGATTTTATTTACCCATGGAAACAATAAGTCATGATATAAGAATAGAGGCTGTGGAAGGCGATTATTAAAGTCGGGAAATTCAGTTGAATACAAAGTAGCGTGATCAACAAGCGCTTTCTACGTTTCGCTTGACTCACGTAAAATTGTATGTTCCTCCTGACGCAAATAAATGAGCATTACTATTTACTATCCAGCTTTGGACCCAGCGGCCGAGAGATTGTGTTCCATGTCTGTAGTAACAGTTAAGCATTCGCTGCAGGAGGAGGAGGGGATGACAGATTATGGGAAGGTTGTCAGGATGTCGGTGATGAGGAAGTCCTGAGGGAGACACAAGAGGCGCCCTGGGATCAGGGTCAGCAGCTCACCTCTGGGGTGCTTGAGTCACTCCCATGCTCCCCTGGCGGCATTTGCTCCTCTTCATTAAATGTAAACTTGGCGCCGGAGTCATGGTCACTGAATGTAAAACTCTTCATGAGGTTGTTTTGTGAGCTCACTTGGGAAATGTAATAGATTTGCAGTTACTTTATGATGAGTTTCATTACAGGCATATTTCACTTCAAAAAACATGTTCAAATGTTTGAAAAGTAGTTTCATTACAATAAATTTTGAAATAATTTTATTTTCTACTTTGATTAATGTTTTGTATCATAGATTACACTTTCTTAGTCCGAAATTAGTAATAAATATTAAAGTTTGGCCACGGATTGTTTGCAGCGGACCCGCGTGTTCTGTTCGTTTTTTCGCACCATAATATTGTACGTTCAAGTTTGTTAGTACAAATGACTTTGTCAAGGACGTTTTGAGCACACTCCTTTGTCACATAACCCTGCTTATATAATTTGTTACGGCAATGAAGAAGCATCACACGTGAACCTTGTACATCTTGGCTTGTCGCGGGTATCTTTGTTAATAAACTTTCTTTGAAGCTCGGGAATATGTTTGCGAACGGTAGCCTCTAATGTCAAAAATTATCACTTTAATTGATCCGGGACTTATTTACACGCACGTATAAAAACATTTCGTAGTTAATGCGTTTCTCGCTTGTGAAATTTGAACGAATATTCAGCATATTCTTAAGTTGCAGTTCACTTTACCTTGCAGTTGTTACGTTGCTTAGCAGCTAGTCTTCGTTCAGGAAAGTGAGCCAAGTTCATCACCTGTGTCGTTCAGCTACACGCATGAGCTGCGTGCGAGAGTTAGATAATAAGTTGTGCTGCTGCACGCAGCTAGTCCGCGTGTTCGTGCGGATGCTGCACATAGCTGCGCATGTTGTTGTCTGCACGTGGGTGAAGAATATGTCATGTTGTACGCAATGCAAAGGTTCTTCAATTAAGTTAGCATATTAGTAGAGAGTATTGAACTTTGCTTTAATTAAAGGTAGCTACATGGCAAATGTCACTTAATGTTTGTTTCATCAAGCATGTGTCTCACAAAACATTGATGTCACCATGTAACACACGACTACCAGAATAACACAATACGACAATAAGAAAGCACTAGCGTTCGGGTTATCTAGGGACAGTATAATTCAAATGATATTCTACCTTGAGTTCATTTTAGATGTATTTGTTCTTGTAAATGACGTTGAAGTTGTGTTGCGGCGCACACCCCGTACAACGTACTTGATCATGGAGGACACTGAAAATCGTCTCATTGTGAATGAATCTTCGCCGCAAGACAATCTTTCGAAAATGATTGAGACTATAAAGCACAAGGACGAAAGCCATACAGATGTTGTCGTTTTCATCCTGATAGCAATAAAAAATCATTCTACTCTTCTCATAAGCCAACCAATCTGGCGTAGGTTGATCAGCAGTGTAAATTACTGATCCATTGAAGGGAAATATGAATTTTTAGATAAAAATGTTATTTGCAAATTCATGTCTCCATTTTTGAAAATGAAGGTTTTCAGCAAGGAAAACTCTCGGTATCGATATTTCTTGCAGAAGAAATAAACTTTAATCAGTAAATTTTATTTTTGATGTTTTGTAGGACGGTTGAGTAAGCCGGCTGGCAGCCGCTGCAGCCACGTCTCTGAGGAGTGTATAGGTATGGAGTTGGTGTACAAAGCAGGGGGTGTTCTTCACGTGACAATTGGTCCGGTCCGCCCTGTGGCGCTGACAAACAATGGCATATAAAGTAGTAACTTGGCCTTGGAACCTCTTCGCTATTATTTCGTCTTTTACTGTTCCGATAAGTGTTGCAATTAGTGTGGACTTCAAATCTTGATCCCATTATTGTTATTTACGTGACGTCACCGCGTAGTAGTGGTCTACTCTGATGAGAAATTAAGGTGGCACTGATGGAGAAGTATGTGAGATCTCATTTTGTATGATGTGCGTAGCTGTTTACTCAATAATTGTCTCAGAAAAATTAGGGTCTGATACCTAATGTTCAAGTTTATAAACATGAACTCAAGCGAGCTTGTACTAATTTACGTGTAAATTCAAACGTGTGTATCACATAACTTGACTTTTTAATCATAATTATCAATATATCGTCCATTGCCGAATTGTTTCAGTCACAGAGAGCTATGAGTGAATCAATCTTCTGTGCGACCGATTGCCAAATATGTCATAGGATCTAGAAACAGATGGCACCTAATAACCGTTTAAAAATTAGAGATACATGTCGTCTTACAGAACACGGCATTTATTCGTGCAGCGCGCCTGATGGCACTTCTAAGTCAGAAAGTATGTTCTGTATTTATAATTATATATGTATTTCAAAGACGTTTCCACTTCAGAGTCTCTAACTTTCATTTATGCGTCGTTTTATGAAGGAAAATCTTATGAATGCCAGATTTCTTTCACGGCTTTCTCCTACTAAAATTTTTTGGTTTGAGTTCGTTGTTGAAACCAAGTTTTCATTCCATCTCTCTTCGGGTAATGTAATTACAATATTACAATGGCTTTCACATGCTGTACGTCAAATTTACTTTGTTGCTTGCACTTAAATAAATAATAAATTCAATCTATTTTTTTCAAGATTTATCGATTCAACGAAAACTTTAAAAAAATGAACAAATTACTTGCTAAAAACTTTTCACATTTCCACATAAAACAAAATGAAAGAAATACTACAAGGTTCAAGAAATTAGACAGCCAACTTGTATTCATACTATGAGTTACTTTCAGAGCAAATGGTAAAAGTTCGCTTCATTGTAATTGAAAAATAATATTAGAATATGATATTTGTATAAAATCTTATCAGTTAATTATGTACGTCAAGTTGCTGAATAATCGATAAATTTATACATTTGCCTAAAAATATGAAGGATGCAAAAGTGTCTTCGATGCATTTATCTTAAATAGTGAACAGTAATTAAATATACAAAAATAGCAACGAAGAATTACTTGACGAATACAAATGTGTAGTTGAAAGTTCAACAAAATTTATCGAACGCGTCTTTTTCTTCTCAGCCCTGGTGTTTTTATTGGAGGGACTTTGCGTATTTGTCTCAGACTTAGAAGTGCTTATTTTCTACAGTAATGCATATGTGCATGGATCTGTTTTCCAGTTCTGAATGAACACTTATGACTTGTGACACACACTGCGTACATTGAGACGTGCAATATTTGCCGCCCAAATGACGTTTATTTTTCGTTGCTAACGAGTTTCTTGGCATCCCAGGCCGATAATATCGTAGTGAAGGAGGGCTCGAAGATCCAGGACTGAATTTTATTAGATAATTCACGTTTTCGTAACCTAATTTGAAATTTCTATCATGGGGTGCAAAATCCCACTTTTATTATTCCTCGAAACCCTCCGTTTATGGTGACCTTAATTTCGAATTTTCTTGCTTGAGTTAGGCTTCGCTTTGTTTACCATTTACCATCAACGATTTTAATTATACGATGTGACGAATTTCGTGAAATAATCTTCTGAACGCGTAAGAACGATTATCTTTTTTCCAGTTTGAAAAGTTTATGGATGTACGCGTATTTAAACCAATTCTGCGATTTTTGAACGCCTAGGTTAGTTTAAGAATTTTTGTTACTTGTATGAATTGTCATTTTTGAGTGAGTGAGGTAGAGCGTCTTATATCTATGTGATACGAGATATTCAGTTGAAAGTGCTGTCCTCTAAGAACGCTGACGAGGGGCAACATATGGCGGTGCTGAGACAAAGCCTCGTGTTCCTGAACTCGTTCTTCCACTGCTGCGGTCGTCACGACCTGAGAGTTCCGAATGGTCGTCGCTCGGAGGCACCGGTGGGATATAAACCTTCCCTATCCCTCCTGGCATTCAACAAAATCATCATTCGAGTCAAGTAAATATGTTCAGAAATTACTGGTCTTGAATTAAATTATTTATCCAAATTTCATGTGAAACTCGTTTTTTACGAGAGTAAGAAACGTAAATACTTTTGTCACGAGAGTTAATCAGACATTTTGAAACATTTATTTACCATGAATAATTTACATCGCATCGGAAACAGTACGACAATCAATTGATAAATGATAAAACACACTGGAATCAGAATATGCACTAGTTGTGGGCCCAAATAAGTTACGAGGCTGCTAGGGAAGCCTCTGGAGAGACGAGGGTTTTTAACTTACTCTATATTAATTAATAATAATAATAATATTAATATGAAAAGCTCATGGTTAAACAAGCGCTAAACAAAGTAACAATACCTGAACATGGAGCTTAAAACAATGAACTATAGTTACGTACATGTTATGAGTAGGCAAAAGCAGTAAAAGACCACATACGTACTCATATTCATGTATAAAAGTATGTATCCAAGTAGGGCGGCATTCGCAGACGTACGTATATTACTTTAATACCACCGGAAGAGTAGGCCTAATCGATTTCGAATTTTTTTCAAGGGGAGCAAGCGAGGTGTAGACACTTTTTGGAATGCTATTAAACGATGTGTTTAATGGAAATTGTCTGAAAAATTTTAACTGGATTTTACCTTAGTATTTATTGCAACATTCGAGACAATTTATTACCACAAGTGTTACATCATCCAAAGATATTACAGACATGAATTTCTTATACTATTTCAATGGACAGTTTTATATAAAGCTACTTGTGAGCCCAAATAAGTTCTACGACTTCTCGGGCATCCTACATAACCATATGCTAAGCGTACACAGACATGTAAATAATCTGATGCACTTGAGCTTATCTTACACAAGACTAATCAAGTACAGAATTCATTGAGAGGAGAGGTTACGATTTAAAACTAGGAATTCAATAATGTTTAGTCAATGGAGACTATGAATTCTACAATATACTCTGAATTAATTTACTGATATACAATTTGAGGGTTTTTCTGACAGTCCTTTAGTATGCGAGATTGCAATTGAACAAGTAACGTCTTAAGCATCTTGATGAGAAACAGGATTCGTGGTTTGTTTTGAGCGCTTGGAGTGTACGTAACTCACAAACGGCAGAAGGCAATGAGATCCAAGTTTTAATACGGTTGTAGTGGAAAACAAATTGCGATCTGGTTTTGGATAGTAGGGAAGTATAAATTTACTTCGGTTCTTAGTCAAATATGCTTGATAGCCAGTTTGACAGAAACTAAATGCTTCATGTTTTTATCGCCTTCTTTACCCAAAGTTTCATTCATGAATGTTCAGAGGGAATATTGGCAGAGATCAGGAGGCTTAAGAATTTTCCAGCATTTAAGTGGAGTCATTTGTATGTGCATTATATTCCAAATTACTCATCGCCCTAATAACTCTTTTCGTAGAGTAAAATGGATGTTTATTTGTTTTTTGTTAGTTTCATGTTATGCTTCTATGCCATATTGCAAACAGGGATGAATTAATGATGTGTGTATTATTTTCAACGCTTTTACTGGAAATATGCTTTGACTTGGCTGAAAATCCCATTAGATTTCGATACCTTAGAGTTAATATCTGATATGCGCTCCTTAAAGGTCAGGTTTTTATCGATGATAATTCCAATGATAACTTTGATGAATTTGTTTGTTAAATCTGTGCATCACTGATTTTAATGTACGGGAGACTTGCATACAGTTTATATGAAAATAGCATGTACTTAGTTTCATCGGTATGGATGCATATCTTATAGGAGTTAAGCCACATTGAAATATTTTATAACTCTTCACTTATTCTATTTACTATTGTTACACTTGTAATATCGTTTCCATTAGTAAGAACTGCAGAGAGAGTGCTATCAGCTGCAAAAAACATAAACTTGAAGAATGAGGTGGATTCAACAGTATCATTGAAGAATACCTAAAACAACCGAGGTCATTGGGGAACTTCACAACTTATATCCATGAGTTCTGATTGAGCAATACCGATTATAGCATACTGTTTACGATTAGTCAGGTACGATCTGAACCAATTAAGAGGAAACCCTCTAATACCATAGCAGTTTAGCTTCGATGGTAATATGCTGTGCTCTACAGTCTACACAGTTAAAAGCTTTACAAAAATAAAAAAATATATAATATTCAAGCTATCCTGCGTCTATATTTGAATAAAGATATCGTAGGTGATTGAGAATGGCCTGCGTTGTTGGTTTTTTGGAACGGAAGCCATACTGTTTGTTATAAAGAAATACTTTCTGTTCAAAATAGGAGTACAGCTTTTGTAAATAATTTTCTTAAATATTTTCCTGAAGGCAGGAAGGACAGAGATAGATCTATAATTATTGACACAAATTTTCTCACCACTCTTGAAGATGGGAGTCACACGGATAATTTTTAAAGAGTTTGGAAACATGTCCAATTCAGGAGAAGAATTAATTAGCTCTGCCAGCTCTGCAGATATTAAATCAGCTATACATTTCAATATTTTAGCACGGAACGATTTTAATTCACTTGATTCATTTTTAAGGTATTTATGACGTCGAGCACGTGAAAAGCATCAGTAGGTACGAAGAAAAATGAATTATCTTCATGCATGTGCTCCATGTATTTCAAGTACCAGGTGGAATCTGTGGTAATACTATCAGGAATGTTCTTACCTATGTTGACGAAACATTTATTGAAGATAGTTGCAACATCTTTTTACCCGTAATACGCTTTACTGTTATGAGTAATAGATTCAATTTTGTTTATCGTACGTATTTTCTGTCGATAGATTGAATTTAGCAGGTGCCAAATGTTTTATGAAATTTTTAAATTTAGGAAATTTAAGCGTAAAATAATTTTTTTTTGAAAATTTCATTTGATTCGTTACGTAATTTTTGAGACTGTTATATACAGCTGAAGTTATTTTCCCTTCGTGAAGTAATACAAGGTAAATTTTTATGTTGATGATATCTCGAGTAAGCCAAGGATTTTCCATGTTTTTTTGTTGTAATAGTGCGTGTGACGAGAGGACAGCAATGATTACACGCAGAGTTGATAATATCAGTTAGATTTACCAACACATTGTCAATGTTTGTGGCATCAATTATACATTAACGATTACTTAGGCGCTGATTCCATTATCATAGTACGTATTGCTCGTAAGATAAACTCTTTTATTCTACGGTACTGATTAATTCCAGCCTGCATCTTATTGCACGCCCTGAATGTGGTATTTTTAAGCAGAAACACCGGAAAATGCTTGGATAACTCAAAAGTTAATATACACGAGGAAAAATTAGTTGAATCTGTTATGAATAAGCTGTCAAATAGTGTGGCAGAGTCAAACAAAACGTGTGTAGGCTTAGTGATTGACGAAAAAATTCATTTCGACTACACATCATTCGAAAAGTTGGAGGTTCGTTCGAAGTTTTCAAGATTGACTAAATCATAATTAAAGTCATCGCAAACTATAATTTCGGCCTATTGCGATTTATTGAACAATGATAGAAAACGGTTGAGTTCGTCCAAGAAAGATAATAGACACGCTGTAGGTTATTTGTTGCGTTGAGAGTTTATAGATAGTTCCTACAATGACGTGGTTAGTATTTTTCGATAGTACTATTAATGAAATTTCGATGCGATCAACGTTCACCATTTGGTCAGATATGTACGTACTTATTCCTCCCCACGCTTACCATTGTTACCTAGGGAATGATAGCTAGTATAATTTTACATATGAATCATGTTCTTCGATACGTTATCTAGCCAGCTTTCAGTGAAACTCATGATGTCAAAATTACAATTAAGTTCTGAGATCACGTATAATCAATTAATGTTTATTTTAGAACTTCATTTTCTACATTTAGTTACAGTGACCAAAATAAGTGAAGCTATTCGTGAGTTGTATAAGACAGGAAAGAAACCAGGGGAAATTTTCACACTTCTCAAGCCTCTTGTGAGTAGATCAGACTTTTACAACATCTTGAAACGCCTTAAAGAAATCATACTTCTTGTTCTTGTCTTAGTACGTCTTGATCGCACCTACCAAGAACAAAAAGTACTCCAAATCGGTCACTTAGAATTTTCCAACTAGTTAAAAACACAGTAAAAAATATTCGGATAGGTCCTAGGAGAAGCATTAGGAAACTCGCTTCAACAACCGCTGTCACCTACGGTACATGCGAAATTTACTAAAAAAGGATTTAAAACTATCACCCTAGAAGGAGAGTAAAGCTCAGCTACTGTCTGAACAGGTTGAGTCGAGCAAAGCTTCTTGAAAAACTGAGTGATGGCGTTCAGCTTCCAGTGTTGCGGACTGAAGAAAAAATATTCACTGTGCAAGCCATCCACATCCACCAAAATGTCCGCATATACGCAAAAACTAAACGAGAAATTAATTTGAAAATGCGCCTGTCCTTCTAGCACCAAAAACCGACCTATCTAATGATTTGGAATGGTGTGACATTGACAGGGTACAAGACTCTTGATCATATTCATCGAAGAAGACGTAAAGATAACCCAGCATTCATATCTAAAGTTATTATAAAAAAAATTGATTCATTGGATCCATACAACATTTGATGAATCTAGAACTACTCTTCAGCAGGACAGATCCACTTCCTATACCTTGTTCAAAATTAGTGTAGGAACAATATGGGGGGTTTCTGTTTCAAGAAATTATAATCTCCTTCTTCACCAGATTTAAACCACTATGGTCTTCATTGTGTAGACTGTAGAGCATTCTTGAGAGTGAAGCCTGTTTATTAAATCATCAAAATGTTGATACTCTTAAGACAACACTTATGCAATGCTGAGATGTAAACTTATGCAATGCGCTCTAGAAACTCTGTGCAACATGTAGTCAGATTACCAATGGGCTGAAACGTGCAGTGAAGGCCAGAGGTGGATATATTGAACATTGGGAGGAAACTGTAAACTGCATTGAATTGTTGTCCTTTGAGTAGAAAAGATATCACTGAGAAAATCATTCTAGGAAAGTTATCATAAACTTTCCTGTACTGAGGTGTTATTTATTTTTTATCTGCACTTCATGGTGATCGCCGTGTAAAAATAAATGAGGTATGCGTACTGAAAGTGAAGTGCTTTTCAAGAGTCGATCCCAGAAACTGTGAGCGATAAGTTTGCTCGATTACACTTTTTTCCATCGTTATATGCGGAGGCTGATTTTTTCTATACGATAAAGGCATGTCTTTTGTTTGATTTATATTGGCACATATTTTATGAGCTTTTCAACTACATGGAAGCCTTTTCTAAATCCTGAGTTATTAGATTAATCGATTCTTAAATATTGTTTGAAAAGATTCTTGATGAGAGGGTATACTGTCAGCCACAAAAAGTAATCAATCGCAGCAGGAGGTGCATTTTATTATGTCATTTATGAAAATTAGAAATAGTAGGGTCCCAATACTGAGCCTTGTGGTACACCTCGAGTTACATTCTGCATATGTGATTCTGCGTTTCTGATTGCAACGATTGTTGACTGTGTGGGAGATAAAAAGTGAACGGACTACTGATGAGGAGATCCTGTTGTTCAGTAATGATTTTACTTGAATAGAAGGATCCTGTGATCTAGAGTAGCAAATTTTGACATCTAAAACGATATAAAATTTGAAAAAAATATTCGCCATGGCTTGAGTAGAGATATTGAGAATGATTTTAGGGTGGCTTGAGTTGTTAACCTCCGAGACTGAAAGTGAAATTGTTTGTTATAGCGGCATAAATTTCGTTCAAGACATGAACATAATTTATTGTATGCAATTTTTCAGATATCTTACTCAAAAATCGGAAAGATATAGAATGGCCTATATTTACTGATACACCGTTTATCATTGTTTTTAAAAAATTGGAGTTACTCTTGTTATTTTCAGAGCGTTCAGGACGATTCCAGAGGAAAAGAATTCGTCTATT
This sequence comes from Orchestia grillus, assembly GCA_014899125.1. Taxonomy (NCBI): domain Eukaryota; kingdom Metazoa; phylum Arthropoda; class Malacostraca; order Amphipoda; family Talitridae; genus Orchestia; species Orchestia grillus. Next base: position 22,401 of record VOMN01017522.1, read on the forward strand.
AGATCAGCAAGAATGTGCGAATTTGGGTCAGCTATGCATTTTAATACATTTACAGTAAACGTTTTAATTCTATTTGACTTGTTTTTTCAAGACACTGATGTTGTTTATCATCTGAGTATTATAGATACAGGTATGAAAAAGAAAGAATAGCTTGCATTTAAATGCATGAAATAATGCAGGTGATCTTTTGAGATTCTTTTAAACGCTGTCAGCAAAGTTTTGTGTATAAGTAAGAAATAATTATTGAAGATATGTGCAATATCTTTTTCACAATGGTAAGTAATAGTATCATTCACAGTTTTTGTTATGTTTTTTTATAATTAATATAGCAAAGTCAACGGCTTTCGTATTTTTACCGTGCATTTTTAGCGGGGAGAATTATTAATAAAATAATGATTTTTTTATTATTTAATTTCACTGTTTACATTATTTTTGAATCTACAATAAAATTCGGGCGAGATTTTTCTTTCGTACATTAGTATGAGATATGCTTGACACTTCTTGATGTTATATTTAATATCGCTAACGATTGAAGGTTCTGCTTACCCTTGGGTATGACAGCACGCAGTTGGACTCCATTTACAGTACGCATCATTCACGAGGTCCGTTAGCTTCAGCATAGCATTATCAATATCGATTTCGTTTGTGATGGAGTTCAAGTCTGCCTGTCTGATTTGGCCACAAAACTTTGATAAAGTTATTGTTAGTTTATCCTACAGTATGACCAAGTTCCTGTAAGCTTTTGGTATTTTCTGGGAAAAATTTTTATTGGAAATATCGGGAAATAGTCGGATACGTCTGAGGTTAACACTCCTGACCAGACGTCAGCCGGTACTGTTACGAAAACGTTATCTAATAATGTTGCTGATTCAGAAGTTACTCTAGTTGGCTTGGAAATTATCGGTAGAAATGATTTCAACTGAATAAGATGTAAGAAGTTCAAAGTTGAACCACAATTTTCAGAACTGAGAAGATCATAGTAAAAATCACGACAAATTACACTGTCATCATATTGAGATTTATTAAAAGATTGAATAATTCGGTTCAGTTCATTAATGAATGCAGTTGAACTGCCAGAGGAAGATCGGTAGATTGCTCGTAAGAGTGAACGTTTAGTACTCTTCTTTATTTCAATAAACAGGATTTCAATGTTATTTATTTGTTTCACTGTTTAACCCTCCGTCATCTTTTACGCTGCGCTCCAGTAGAGATTATGACAAGGATTCTACTTTGCATCCCGTCGTCCTTACAGACACGTGCACGCAGCGATAGTGCAGGTGACAAGGATGGGTGAAGATTTGGAACAGGATGTGGTAAATTATGCAGACGTAGCACAATATATATATGACTTTATCATTAATTATGTTCAGGAGTGAAAGAAGTTGGCGAAGCTCATTGGTGACTCACATATTTTAAATGAATTTCCATTTCTTATGGCTCTCATGTCGGTAGATCAACGTTGGATTTGGCTGCTATATCTTATTGCTCATTCTTAAATTAACTTCCGATTATTTTACAAAACTGTGGACTCAGTGACTGTGCCTTCCACGTAGGACTGTGCTTTTTAATAATTTTTGTTTTTCTCCTCAAAATTGAACTTAAATAATTCATGAACAGGTCACCCATGACGTTCTCCAGTGCGCTCAGCTGTGCGGTAGTTTAAGNGTCGTAATCGTGAGTGCGTTGTCAAAGATTGTGAGGCACTTGAACTGAAAATGGTACACGCCAACTCGTTTGGAATAAAGCTTCTTTCTCTATTCTCTATTGAGCTCTTCGAATTCGTTTTCAAGATCATTTGTGCCGTGTATATTTTACTTTAATCATCCATTCTGATCGCACGTAATTGTTTTGTTATGTAATTAATTTTATCATTATTCCACGTATGTTTGTTTGAATTCCACAAAGTTTTTCGCTAAATTGCTTAATATTCGTACTATTTTATTACTCTGTGTAATTAGATACTCTATTGTTAAGAATTTATATGTTTCCATCCTGTTTCCTTCCTTACTTGCGGTTGGCAATGCTGACTACAAATTACAACCTGCTGAAAAACACAAAAACACTACGAAACCCTCTTTCTGTGGAGTTTGAGTCATGCTGGATGTCATTTTATTCGAATTTATGCAACGTGCTTTCGTACAGTAGTTAGCAAAGTAAAGCGATGAAAGTTGACTGAATCTTGATTTGAATGTGGAATTCTCACTCGCAGGATCACTTAAGGAAAGGCGGGCGTTCCGGAGGGAGGCCCGCAGCTAGTCGGGGTGTGGGCTGTACGAGGCCTGCAAAACTGGTTCCCGTCGGTCGCTGGACGAGACCTGGCTGCATTTCGTTCTGGCTCAGTACATCGTGAGTTATCAAAACCTCCGCTCTTGCAATCTACGCAGATGCCAGAGTTCCCTAACATCTGAAATCTAATTATGAATACTAGAAGGCATTTACAACATCTATCGTCTTTAGTGAACGACCCGCGTTCGGCGTCAACGTTAGATACTCTTACAATGTGATGTTTATACGAATAAACACATAACAATGAGTAAAATTTACTTCTTTTTCTGATGTTTCATGAATTCCGCGTATTGTTCTTTTTCATTAGGTGCATGCAAAAAAGTTACGCTTTTTGGATAGTAGTAAATATTTTATTAGGTTTACCTGAGCGACTTTAATATATGCACATTATTCAGGAAATTTTATCCTCACACTGAATTATTTACGGAGTCAGGGGGCGAAATCAACCAATTTCATGAAAATTGAACAATGTTGAGTAAGTTGTTGTTGAGCATGATTCCAATTAAACTCTATTTCCGAAAATTTTACTTCCGATAAAAAACTCACTGTTCCCATTCAGTTGTGTCACCGTGTTACGAATTTTCAGTTGAAGATGTGTTTGTTTTATTATTATGAAATAGGAAATTGTAGAGAAGCACTTCCGGTCTAACGAAATTACTGAGTTCGAAAAAGTTCAAGATTGAAAAGGTCGTGAGGTGCGAAAAAATATGAAAAAAAACAGCCATCGTGCCAAACTCCAAGTAATTTACCACCATCTAATAAAATGATTGTCAATTCATATTCGACGGTAACGAAACTCACAACGATTTGCTACACGACGAAACACTTTCGATTTCATTATAGTGTGATGCTACTGGGACAATACCAACTGTAGGGCGTTGGGGGAACTTTCATTAGGACGTGAGATTTCACTTCTTTAACCAAATTGATGCGCACACGATTAAGCCACTTGATATAAGAAGTTGGAACATAAGAGATGTTATTCTTTGTTTAGAATTGAGCAACTTTCTTCCCTGGAATGGAATTTCCTCAGTACGTATGAAGCCTGCATCCTAAGGTGAGGTTTGCCTGGCGTTAAATGGTATTTCCTCAGTACGCATGAAGCCTGAATCTTTAAGTGAGGTTTGCCTGGCGCTCAAGCACTTACACGCTTTCTTGCAGCCGAGAAGAGGATGAATGAAGGCCATGAGCGTGCAATAACGTGAACCAAGAACGTGTTTTTCTCAGAATTAAGTCCCTCGCTTTTTTACTATCAATTCAAGTATGGAAAGCGTTTATATACATAGATTTCACTTCTTTTGTTATTCTAATATTGCATGTATTCTACAGACGGTTTCTCATTTCCAATCATTTCGATTGGAAAATAATCTATAATGAAAGAAGTTTCACATAAGGTAGGTACGAAATTATTCGTATAGCGTTTAATATTAAACTTTTTCCGCAATTTATCAGAATCTACTGTTTATGCAGACCTAAATTGTTTATGTGTTCTAAAATCCGTAGGAAGGAATTTTCTCCAATAATTAATTTTCAGAAGAATAGGTAGTACGGGATAAACATGACAAGTAAATTTTGCAAAATTTGCCGAGGTAACATTATTTATAAGGTAGGAAATGTGAACAGAGTTACTGTTTCAATATCATCTGTAGCATGGCCTGACATTTTGATAACTTCTAGCAGTGTAGTCCTATAGTTTTTGATGAGATCAGAGAAAGTGTTTGCTGGGATGTTTTTCCGTTTTTCAACGATTATACGTTCTAATACCAAGAGGTTCTTCAGCGCCCCACGACTGATCCTAACTTACAGCTTGCACCATAAGTTTTCGATTTAATTCAAAGGCCATGGTAAAACTATTATTTTATTTTTGTTTAAAAGCCATGAAGTCTCAGATTTAAACGTATATTTGGGGTCTTTATATTTCTCGGAGGTAAATCATCGGCCTAGACCAAGACTTTGTACCGATAACCTTAGGTTTCTATGAAAAACCTTAATATATTCATCCAACTTCCCTATTCCATTAATCGGAATTAACTTTCCAGCGGAACTTTAATAGAAAGCATCCCAGAACATAATAGATCCACCTCCATGCTCAACTGTTAGCACTGTGTTCTTTGGGAGGAAGGCTTCACTGTTCATGCGCCAAATTTACTGGACATCGTTGTGGCTGAATATCTCGATTTTCATTCCATCACTCCATATCACAAGTTTCCAGAAACAATCTTCTTCTCCCAGGTGAATTTTAGCAAAATTTAATCGAACAGCAACTCGCCATGATTTATGACATGTTCTCGTTCTGGCCGATGACCGCGCAGTCCAGTCTTGTTCGAATAACGCTGTATTGTGCGGGTACGTACATATAGGATGGTAATCTGGGTACCCAGCAACTTGGCAATGCGAATCATCACAGCTCTTGGGTTCATGTAGATTTCGCGACACAGTTTTCATTTCAGTTCTCTGTAGCAATTTCTGTTTTTTTTTCACGTCAAGGTGAAGCCACAGTTGGGCCAAACTGACTTAACTTCTTTATAACAGATTGTACTGTAGACCTCATGAGGATGTAATGTTAAGAAATATTATCATAACTATTTCCGGAATTGTTAAGGCCTATAATCTTCTGTCTCAAGTCAACACATTTGTCTTTTCCGTCGTGGCGTTGACGTGTGAATGAATGACAAGGCATATCACTGCTTTCATTACGTTATGTTTTTTAAAATTTCCTAGAATGTTTTTAAGAAAGAGTAGTCTAGAAATCTTACGACAATATGTAAAATAATATAAATTCACATTATGTATTTGTGCAGTTACGATGATTTGCCAGACTGAAAGGATAATTTTATCTTCATAATTTATGCAGAATTTTTATTTTATTTTTATTTCATATTACGTATTCTCCTCAAAATTGAGTTTTATATTACTTTTTACTATCATATGCATAATCTACAAAAACTTAAGACTGTACAAAGTCTAGGTTTTGAGAAATTAGTGATGATATTGAATATTCAGGGTGTACGCGAAATTTCGTAGCTAACTGTACAATATGACGCCGGAAATTGTATCTCATTCATATGGCTCATATAATTTGAAAATTGTTAAACACATACAACTGGAACGAACTCTATTTGAATTACCTCAAAATATTGAGCTTTTTGAACGAAATGTTTAATTTTTTAAATTTCCAACTACTGTTGATTTCTGCAAAGAGCCAAAATGCCAGTTAAAAATGACACTGAAAAATGGAAGAGTTTGAAGAAACTGCTGCAGTATAAACAGGGCTACTGGAGTACACTTTACAATGCGCGGTGTAAAGATAAGAGTTGATGTCGATATTTGTGTTTGGTTTCAAGATTTATCACCTTCGCTCACTTCTTTGCTTATAATATCATAGCTAAGAAATCATTTCGCAAGCATATTAATTTATCGCTGCTCTAAATTCTAGAGCCCAAAAAGTTGGTCGGACTCTCCTCTCTTTTTTTTTATTATTTATAACGCCAATCACACATAGAGAGAAATGCCAACTTGATCGAGTACTATAAATGCTCCAGAGCAAACCGTACAAGACGCATTTCCGAAATTTGCATAACTGTTTTTGACGCAAATGCAATGAACGTCCAAATGTATTCATTATTGTAATGAAATAGGAGAAAGTTATTCCGAGTACTTGTCGTTCGTTCAAAAATAACTATAAAATTCTCGTATTTAAGTTTTGGTTTATCTTTGTTTATTTGCTGATTTTCGGGTCATTAGCGTTTACAATCCTTCAATTTTTACCTGGTGGGCTGTATCTAAAAGCATTACATAACATATCAACTTACTTCATCATCACAAAATTTTTCTACTTAAATACTTAAAGTTAATGAAACTGCGCTTCGTGCATAAACTGATGTTGGGACCACGTATCAGTGGCCTGCAGGTGTGTTGAGTGTGTGAGCCGGACGTACGGTCTAGCGCTATATTTAACATCACTTAATCGGGCACTCGTATACTTGCCCCAGCTCTGGTGTGGCAGTTTGTTTTTGTTCAGTGCTGGGCTACATGATGGTTTTAAACTCATGGTCAATTGATTAACTTGATTCAATTTTTGAACATTCGGACTCTGTATCTGCAAATTAAGAAGCTACCTTCCTGTTAAATTGGTTATTGGTACTTGTTTAGGTATAGTATGTATTTAAAAATCATATCGTTTCTTAAGTATAATGGTGCACTTATTGTAAATGTATTGAGTCATTAAATTCTACAAGTTAACTCATTTCTTCAATTCAATTATTTGGCTGTGAGGGCCGGTATTTGCAAGTTGACATGAATAGATATATCATTATGTTGATCTAGCTGTATTTCATTTCATTGAGATTTGCTAATTGGTAGCTATAAAAGTGATGCTCTGTCGAGGTTTTTCCTATTAGTTGGCTGTGTTTAACTCAGGAAACACCAGCCATGTGCGTCATGGAGCCTGCTCCTGAGCGTAAATCCTTGTGTGCCTGGGAGCAGAGCCTGGGAGCCGCGCCCTATTTAGCCAATTGCAGCTGAGACGTTGTTTCTTCTCGTTTAAAAGCAAGGCTTGAAGAGGAATATTATTATTATCATCTCCTACGTTATGAGGGATTAAATAGTGACAAACCTAAACAAGGTGAAGTATTTGTATATCTAGAAATTCATTGTTTAAAAACTACATGAGTTTCATCATCTACGTACGCGATTGCGTTAGCGTGACTGCTTCAGGTATCACATTGCCGTCGAGACGTGCAAGACGTGCACTCATCTTCCTTGTGATCGCCATTGAGGGCAGTGAGCTGAGCTGCTCAAATGCTGTGCGGAAATGCAGACCTGCTGCTCAGTTCTGGCGCCGGGCTGTTAAATTTAATGTTCAATCATACGTCGCTCTGCACAGCCCAGGAGGCTTTTGAGAGAGTGGCTCATACGTGACGCTCACCACTGAAATGGTTTAAGCTGGCTACTGTTCTGCGAGCGTGAAAGTTCCTAACAGTCTCAGCTTTACTACTGGTGAACATTTCGGTGCAATTTCTCTTGTGGAGTTTTGTTCGTAAATGTGTAATTGTAATTACTCAAAATGAGCGAAATGATACACCCTTTGTATTCCCCCAATTAAATGCTTGAAAGTCTTTTCTGATGTAGCTTTACAACTGGGTGTGTACTTTATTTTCTCCTGCATCTTCAAAATTTTAATTTTTGAAAAAGTACACTTATGCTACAAAGAGCAAATGAATGAGTCAAGAACTAATATTGTAACTTGATCGTTGGAATTAAATTTGCACTTAGAGCTTTCTCGTCTTAGACTCAAGCTTTCAACTTCCGCAGTCTGGCTGTATTATTTAAGTGTATCAGCTGCAAGCCGTTTTGCTCAGCAGTTTCTCAACTTTCACTATTTCTCCTTTTTGGCGAAAGAGTCTAAAGCGAACGTTCACGATTTACAAATTAAGTGACGGATTCTCGAAGAATTTTTCTTGCAAGCGTGGAGTGTAATTTCGTTGGCAATAATCCAAAGTGCTTGCTGCTCGCCGGTGCTGGCTCCAGGTCTGAGCTCCAATGTAATCCTTTAAGTGTGCCATCGCCACCGGACGAGTTTCTTTACTCTTTACTGCGCTAAAAACTGCGAAGCCTGACGCGCGTGCTCTACAAGCCTGGTTGCTCTCGCTGGAACTGGTCACCTATGGAATTGGGGCCAGGCGATCTTTTGCAGCACGCTGCTTTTGAGTGCGAGCGAGAAATTGAATAGATACGTATGACTTATTTAACTTGAGAACGTTAAGAAAGCATAAGCATTAATTGCATAGCGTGGCTGAATCTTAGTAGAACTGCCGTCTGATAAATTTGTTTAATGCTTGCAGTGCCTTGTGTAGGGAGATATTAGGATGAATAAGTCCTAGCCGAAGGATAGACGCAATATTACGGGTTGATAATTATACTCTGTACTGTGGGAGCGTTCGCTTTGCTAATCAGGCTTGCTCGCCGCTCGGTGGTCAACACCAGGTCCAACTTGGGGTTGTGTACTTCAGTGTCTGTGGCACCGCCAATTTTACGACCCTGGTGTTCCCGTTTTTTTTTGCTAAATATTCTTTTAAAATATGACTTTACATTGCATCTAACGTTAAGTTCTACTTCACGTAAACTTTGAAATTGACTAAGACTCTCATCATTGAGTATTTCATTCCGATTGTACCTGGTAATACTTTGGACCAAATTGAGCCTCAAAATCGGCCACTCTGAGGTGCTTGCTTCATGATGATGAACAGAACTGTTACAAGCCGCTTAAGACCGCTGTCTCAGAAAACGTGTTACATATTTTTATGCGTGTTTTTTAACTGCGACTGACACTGTCTTACACAGTACGAGTTTGGAGTTATAGTGGGAAGGCTAGTTAATGTCATGCAAGAGCTAGTTGATGTTGAACCTTTAAAGATTTGAAGCAATATTCCTCTGTTTTCAAAGATTGATACCTCATTGTGTCTAAACTCAGTGCAGTACAGACATTTTACGTTCATATGCGCCATCATTTGCGACTCAATTTTTTTCCACCTGTTCCAACCATTATCAGTATTAAGCTGTGCCAATGTTCGTCATATTTCTTACGAATCACGGTGTAAGAATCAACCGTATTATAACTATTTTAAGGCTAATTTTGTTATTTGATGCACCACATGTCTACTGTAAGACTTAAGTCATCGATACTTCATTTTACATATATCTTTAGTAACATATTCAGCGTTATAAATCTCATTTTAAAATCTTTTAATGAGACTTCTGATTTTACCATGTATGACGAAGTATTCAACTAATTTGTACAGCAATTTTAGCTCGTCGATTATCCATCACATCGCAGTGTGACAGGGCGATACGCTGCCAAATCAGAAATCACAATTTGAAGTATCAATGTGATTTGCATCTTCGATCATATTGCACTGCATTCTTATTTAGATATTGCCAAGCAATTTACCGTATCATGTGACACGTGCGTCTCTTACTTTTGGAATAAAGGATCTTTTCTTTCTGAACATCATAAATTTGTACTTTGTAGAATACAATTGTGAACTCACATCACGTGGCTAATGTACATCCTGCAAGATCTAGAGAACATAAATTCGTTGAAGTTTAGTCGTATTATTATTCATATTTAAATTACAGATGTCTCGTTCTGTATAATTCATAACAGGTTCAACTTTTTATTATCATTTAACGGCTTATCTTGTGTATAAGAGAATCAAGGTTGCAATAAGCTATCTTTTCACTGTAATTATTAAATTGTCAGAGCTATGCACAAAAAATCACTCGATAATTTTGGCTGATATTTAACTCTTGGTGCCTAGCACCGAATTAAGATTCACGATTCAAAAGTTTGAACGTGACTTCCGCACGTAATTTTAGGGTTGTAGTCTTACTGATCACAATTTGAAGTCTGAACACACCTTCCGCATTTCAACTTGAAGGCTGTAGTCTTACATTGAAAATCCGATTTTACCATGCTTTGTATGTGACTAATTTCAGAATGAACGATTTTTTCTTTCTTTTCGTTTCTTATGCTATTTAGGGTGCCAGCTTATCATCGAACTTAAACCTGACTATTTCTGCAAAAACTTACTTTATCGATCAATGCTCATGATTGAAATTATATTTGAATCAAAATTCTCATGAAGCGAGTAACTTGAAAAATTTAATCTGATGTTCTCTGCGCTAAGTGTAGACTATACCGTTTTTGCGTTTTCACGAGTCATGTCTGAGACTGGAGAGTAACGAGTTGAGCCGATCTTAGCGTGTCAAAAAACAATTTTTTATTGGTGCGCTGAAAGGGAACGAATACAAGAGGCTGCGTGAAATATGGATAATTGATGGTACTCTTTGTATATTTTCTTGTGTCAATGATATTTATTTTCCGACAACAATTAGTTCAAATACGTAGACATAGCATTCTGTGTTCTTGAGTATTGTGTCCTACGTACTTTGCTCTAGTTTATGATTTTATGTATTCCCCAGAAATGTGTACTTCTTTTTCGCATTTTTAGAGCTACAAATGGTAGCCTTTTAGCAGTTTGCGCACCAAAATCCTTTTGAACTGATCAGTAATCAGTGTTCTGTTTGAAGCTTTCGTACGGGAAAGAAGTGAGAGAAGAGGACTAGCGAATTGTTTTTCTTGCGGTGCGGACGTCGGTCCCGGTCCCGGTTCAGTCGCCCCAGTGACAGATGGTTCTAGCGCTGCTCTGCCTACCGCTCTAACGAAAATATTTACCTACACTGCACTCTCAATAGTATTTTGCTTGCTGAATATTCTTATTAATATTGCCTCAGTAAGAAGCTAATGATTCTGAAACAACCGTAATATATAATTCTAAGTAGTACAACTTTAGTAATTCTACGTAGAACAACTTTAGTAATTCTTCTTTAACAGACTTGTATTTCTTTCCCTCGTACTGTCATTTCCTTTCAAATCAAAATCTTTCAGGAAAGTTCTGGTTGGCTAATAAGTTTTAGTGGATATTTTTCCAAAATTTACAGAGTTTTAGTTTTTCGTTCTCGAGAAGTGACAACGAAAAGTAAACTAGAGTATCGAGATCTCCTGTTGAGAAGGGCTATTATTATTTACTGAAGAAATACTTGTCTGTTACATGAACTGTGCGGCTCTTCGCTCCGTCGTGTCGTAATGTCCTAATGTGAATAATATAAATGGTGTTGCTCTGTGACCGCAGTGCAGAAGCCAATATACCCTTTATGCACAGTTCTTCGTCGATTTTCATTTCACGTGGCCTGAAAAAAGAGAAACTCGCCTATTTCTTCTTGGGTCTGCACAGTGACATCTTGAGATCGTCTTGCACATATCGTGCTGTCATCAATGTGTTGGTCTGGCCTTCACGCTTGCTGAACTTTGCTATCTGGGAGGTGCTGGATCTCAGTCGGGGCTGGTCTATGAATGAATTACCAAACGTACATCGAACTTAGCTTTTACCTGAGTATCTCCGGATAAAGATTTATTATGCTTTACTATTCAGAATAATTTTCTTTTTTCTTTCAAAATTTGAGAAACAGATCCATTTTATCATTGGGCTTGCTTATATTTGTTTCGTATTTAGATCTGATATCTATATTAATTTGGTTACGCGTTAAATTCCTTATTTGAATATTTTTAATATCATAGAATGAAAACATCCGGAACTTTTGACTTTTTTTCGGAGTTTTCACTAGTAAAACGTAGGAAATTAGCTTTGGATATTCTTTCACCTCATCGACGGGAGCGTGTGAAGCAAGATTTTTGGTTTATCAAAATATGTAATCAAATAAGATGGAAGCAAGATTTTGTCTCTCGGTATTGTTGAAATAGTTAATGTAACAGTCACCTATATCTGGCCCTGACTAATTCTATTTTACAAAATGAACTCTCACATTGTTAAGAGCCTTTTGTGAGACATACGTTATTAAAGATACTGAGCTCAGAATCTTGTAAACGTCTTTGTTTGTATGTAAATAGAGAAATTACGGTAAAATTATGGAGTGGGAATAATTTCAAGCGAATCCTAAAATGAAGCACATTTCCATGCTAAATTGTGGCCGTAAAATTAGGCATCGACGATTTTCTGACGTGAAGTGTGACTTGAGATCACTGGCGCGTCTTGAACTTTCTCTATATCTCTGGACTTGAAGTTATGGACGCTCTTCTGTTGCACGGAGGGAGATTATGATTGTCTTCCATGACATTTGGTGAAATCTAACACATGATTTCCAAGTGATATACTAGAAACCAAAAAGGGAATAACACAGGAAATAGTCAGAATCGATCTATCTTGAAAACCAATTATCAACTCAAAAAACCCAGGTGTGTAGTTTTCCTTATGTTGAGTTTTTTCCTTAATCTTTAAAATTGTTTTAATCGATATAATTTTTTTAGTACATGTGAAAATCACAGCAAGAAGCACGACACTCTCTTTGTATTGTTTTATTGTCAAATACGGAAAAGAACGGGAATTCAGGACTTTGCCCTTCCTTAGAAATATATTTTAAGTACATTGATTTTTTCTGTCATATGTTGGCATTCTATCATATGCCTATGTTAAGTATGACTTTCATATAGACATGTTTTTATTCAATTACTAGTATTAACCGTTACGTATTGTAATTATCTTTCACTTCCATCCAAAATTGATTTCATGAAAATAGTTTAGTGTGTATCTTACTTCTTTAATTACTTAGATTTTTTGGATGGTATTTGTAACTCAAGACTTGTTACCTAATTTTTCTTTCACACCTGTGTCCTCCTTGCCAAGAAAGCAAGAGAGCGCTGCTGCCAACGGTGTGAGGCTCAGGCGACAGTTCGATACCGTTAGGCTAAACGGAAATTTCTTCGTAAATACCTGGAATGAAGAGGCACTCAGATTCGTCCTCTCTGATAAGGCTAATATGGCCTCGAGAGAAACGACAGTAAATAGCGTCTTCTTTATGCAATGTATAGTATACTCATATCTGAAAACGGATTCTACTTCGCATATCGAGGTGTGAATGGAGATTTGTGTTTTGTTTACATTTATCTAAGATATTTTTTCGTTAATTGAAATCGAAAGAAATTTTTATTTCTTTCATCTGATTAGCAAATTTCCTGTAGCAAGTTACTAGAACAGCGCAATAGGAGACTACAGCGCTCTTCTTCACTGATCCGTGTACAAACTGACGTCTTTTAAAACAGGCCATGTGACACTCCACAAACTAACTTCAGATTAAAAGAGAAATTAGAGATTAAAAGAGTTCCGTGAAGAATTTGGAATTTATTGTAAAATTCAGATCTCGATAATCAAGCTTCAGTGCTTCCCTGAAAAACTGAATAGAACGCTCACCGTTTAACACAGACTCTCATGGGAAGAAATTTTAGGTTAATGTTTATGTCTTTTTACGAGTCGAGGCATAGAGCAGGCGGACGGAACATGTGACCGCTGAGGAGTTGTGTGTGTGGGGGCAGGCTGTGATGGGCAGGACTAGCGCAGGTTGCCAGTGTACGACTACGGCCTATATTTTCGCTACTGAAGGACGTGCAGCAGTTTTGATCTTTCTTAATGTTTATTATTCATCAGTATAACTATTACGTAATTTTTATTCTCTTTTCATGACTTTCATTGCCCTATTGCCAGATTCATATTCTCAACGTTAATTCTTTTATGATTGCTATGAAATGTAGTTATTTTATGGCTCTTTAATTTTACATTATTAAAGTTTCGTAACGTTTATCGGCTAACGTCAAGTTGTAGAGCAGTATCTCCAGTGACAAATAAAACTTTGCGCTGAATCATCAAATTCTTTTTGAAATAGGCTTGCATCGTTTGCGTGATATAATAATGTAAGTGGCTTAATTCTCGTTACGGTAGGAATGGACAAATGATGCATTCAAATTTAATGGAAAACAATACTATTATTAGTGCACTTCCGATGTAGTGGACCATGGCCAGTTGGTGTCAATTCAGCGCTGTTGAACTGCTACTCAGTGCCGTACGTCTCCGGTCGGGGAAAAGGTATAAGTGAGTTCGAGGTACAAGAATGATAGTGTATATTGTCGTTATCCTATAAAATAACTATAAATTGTGTAATCCAAAACGAGAACGTTTTCAACGCTTGCATAATTTTAATTTTGACCCTTGTTGCACAATAATTTTATATTAGAAGGAGAAAGTTAGACAAAATATCGTTCAATTTGTTTGACGCTATTGTGAAGATCACATTCTTTGAAAATCAGAATCTTGTTGAAAGTCTGTACTGAGCGCATTACTGGTGCCTTTACTGTAGATCAACGAAATATTTTTTATGAGCGAAAGCATTCCAAAGGAAGAGGTGGACGGCACGCGTGCGGTGCGCCACTTGGTTACCTAGCAGTGCGGGGCGACACGTCTTGGCTTCGCATGTATTTTGGTAGCGTCGCCAGGCTCTTCCGACGCAGCACAACTCGCCCCGCCTAATGGAGACGCGGTGTGCGCCAGAAAAAGTCCCGTGCTAGAAAGCGGTGGCGTTCAGGTCTTTTTTTTAGTCGACTAAAATAGATCCTTTCCGGCTTCCGTTTCTTGTCTATTGTACATTTTCCCCCGGCTAAACACCGCAAATCCAAATCTTGTTACTGTCGTGCCAATTATATCCAGACTAGCATACGCGCCCGCCAAAAATAGTAGGATAAATGATGTTAATTTCTTAAGATGCCCTTTTATTCACGGTAATTCTAACATGAAATGGAATGATGTTATTTTTAGTATCACTGATACGGACTACCTTCTCTGACAGCCCCGCTGATTAGGAGTACTGACCTGGGAATTTTCTTCTATTTAAAACCTTAAGAACGTGACAGGAAGATGGATGGAACCGCTAACCAAGCAACGTTGGGCTTTTATTAAATAGTGGGATAATTTTTACATTAACTTGAGTACTCCGTGCACATGGGGCCAGGACTGATAGGAAAGATCACTTATCTCTTGGCTTCGTCTCTGTTCATTCTCGGATTTAAGATTCTGATTTCTCCAACTCAAATTCATCCAAAATAATTCAAGCACTGTTCAATTCATCCTAAATTTTTGTCCATGTATATTTAGATTTCTGGCGTCGGCTTGAATGATCGTACATCCTCTACTCCAACTCTACTGCCCTGCACATTATTGTGGCTCGCAATTGCAAATATAATATGCCGTATCTGTTGACATGCGCCTTATTTGTTAGCCGGCGCTTATCTTATTTGCGCCGTACGTGGAGGTACACATCCTCGTGTGTGAGCGTGAGCTTCATCTGTTGTTTGTGCCTTCTTTTCTGTGATGCACTTCATTTCTTAGTTTGGGTTTCATATGTTGTTACGTTATTTTTTGTGTGTATTTGGCATCTCACCAGGTACATATTGTTCCAGTACTCATTTGCCTTATCTATAACTAAAGCTTCATGTGTCTGTACACGTGCTTCATTTGTTCATATTCGACCTACCTAAAAATCTGTAACATATTTGTTGATGCATAACTGATGTGGTTGAGTGCCTTATATGTCAAAATAATTATTGTCTTTTTGTTATTTATTATTTGTGGGTTAGCTCTAAGTGCATAACACGTATATGTATTTTATGCTAATATCTGCATCATCTTCTGGTTATTTTTGATCAGTTGGGTCGTGAATTTGTTCACAAACAATGTGTGTTTTGTCTGTGGCGTCTGTGGTGTGCGCAGCGCGTGGCCTCAGAGCTCAAGCGAGAGCGTCTCTCATCTGACGCCAGTCGAGACATTGACCAGGGATCCGAAATGGCTGAGCTACTGAGTTAACGAAATTATTGAGTTACGAGTTACCAAAATTACTGAGTTACTGAGTTACCGAAATTACTGAGTTACTGGTTACCTAAATTACTGAGTCACTGAGTTACCGAATTTACTGAGTTACAAGTTACCAAAATTACTGAGTTACTGAGTTACCGAAATTACTGAGTTACTGAGTTACCGAAATTACAGAGTTACAAGTTACCGAAATTACTGAGGTACCGAAATTATTCAGTTACCAGTTACCAAAATTACTGAGGTACTGAAATTACTGAGTTACTGAGTTGCCGAAATTACCGAGTAACAAGTTTCCGAAATTATCTAGTTCTCGAAATTACTGAGTTATTGAGTTACCGAAATTACTGAGTTCCCAAAATTACGGAGCACAAAAGCTTCTTCATCAGTACAACCATTAAATGAAATCTCGCATATTACACTTGCCGTTCACATGTAAGGAAGAATACAATAATATTTTATTTCATTATTCCTTCAAATTGTTATTATTGCACAGAGAAGTGCCATTTCTGTTAATCAATACTTGCGCGTAAGTGCTTCGTTTGGTTATTTACCATACTGTTACGAGGCACTGTATACACATATTTGCAGCATCTCATTTTATTCTCATTTGCCTCTCAATAAATTCTCATTTCTCAGTAGTTATTTCACTTCAAGTAGAAAATGATCCGATATTTGTGCTGCCACATGTCACGTTTACATCCTAAAAATTCTAAGCATTATCTTGCGATGGTTGTTTAATTCGATACAGCTAATTCATTTTTATTTGACATACTCGTAAGTATTGTTCTTCCTATCAATATGTGAGTACCTTGATCTGTAATGATCATATGATCAGATATCATATGATCCCATGTGTATCTTAGCAAAATGTATATTTTTTTCCAAGAGGAATGAATGAACAGCCAATATTTTTACAGAGTACCTCCTTGTGTTCACTGGCTTTTGCGTTATTTCCTTACGAATAGTAGTCAAATTCTTGAAATCTTCAAGTTTTGCTGTTCAATTATCTGCCCCAACTCGTATGTAAAATTTCAGATCGCCTAACTGCAGATGGGACTTCATATGTGCAGCTCTTGTGTAGCATGCATTGTGTACTATTTTATCTTATGGAATTACTTTCGTTCTTCAGAACAGGAACCCCGAAGACTTGTGTTCGCTTTTATTATTCTACCGAAAGAATGTTCATAATCGACCTACTTATCATCTTCGATTCACGTGGGATTTCCGTTTCCATACAAGTCATTCCGTCTGTACGTCGGTCCCCATCTATTCAGGAGCTGAACAGTCGGTGGCTCATTGTATCGCTGACATCTTGAAGATAGCGTTTTGGATTGTTTTTTTTGATAATCTAATCCTAGTTTAGTTTTTATTAATTGTGATTTATTTTTATTTCGTACTTTAATGAAAGATATTATCGTACAATTAATGATTTTTCAAGGAAACACACGCGCGCTTATGAAATTAATATGGCATGAAACTCGAGCATGTTATTAAAGCTACGACACCTTTGCTTCCATCTGCATAGTGCCCAATGTTGTGTGTGCCTAGCGCGACGAGAGGATGGATTCAGGTGGCCATGCGGGTCGCCGTCCCCACCTGGTGCTGAGCACACTTTTTAGAGGCCGGCACAGGTGTCGCCCTCATGCAGGGCGACCTTCGCACTTGTGCTCTCCACTTTCTTCTAGTTCTGTGAGTCGCGCTCACTGCACAGCGTTTTCACCAGAAATCCTCTCTTGTTTTAGTACTGAAATGAATGTGAATGAAAATTTTGTTTGAATCGAAGTTACTCTGTAATTATGGCCAGTGAATCAATTAATATGCCTATTTAAATTCAGTTGTTTTCTGGGTTTCTCATGTGACTTTATGTGATATGATTAAACTTGAAGACTTACGTCTTTATCCATGTATAATATGTAAAATTTTCTAATTTTAAATGAGTAATGTGCAACTGGTTTTATGCAAAGCTAGTAAATGACTTCAGCGTAGTCAGCAGTTCAGTCTGAGGGATAACTTGCTTATGGCTGTTTTCAAATTTCAGTACAGCTGGTACAGAATAAAGAAGTGTTCATTCTCTCGCTGAGTACATGACCCTTAGATGTGAGTTAGGGCAGCGGGAACCATTTAGAAGTCATCAAATGATTCTGTCGGAGCTTACAGTTATTGTCTCATTTTTCACGATGGAAGGCTTGTTATCGAGCCTGTTGATGGGTATCCAGCCGTGCCCCTGCTGAGGATGTATACATTTATGGACGGTGCAAATGCTCAGGCTGTTCCCTTAAAGGTTAATATAAAAGATTTATTTGGTCGTAGATATTGTAAGTATTTGTCGAGACTATGGATACTGCAGGCATTCAGATTTTGCGCTTATTTTGTCGTCGCAAAATTGATCGAAATGAGCATATTTCTTATTGTTACTTCTTATTAAGCCTTACTCGTGCACCAGTGTGTCGTTGCGTATGTATAGGTGCTGCCTTCATATTGAGTTTTAGAACGTACATTGTGACGGTGACGGGTGAAAGCCACGAAAATATGATAAGTATTCGCATTAGTCTCATGCTTGAGTCGGTGATGTAGGAGCCAGCTGGGCTTGCAGGAGGGCTAAGCCGATGTTTATTCTGTATTTGGTGCGTTCGTTGATTTCTAAACCCTGAACTTAAGACCTCGTTCCAAACATGATCGCTTGAATTGTTCCAGAATAACAAGTATACGACTAATTTAATGAAAAATGGCCTACGGTCATTTATGCTTTATTTAAGAATGCGATATGTTTATTTCTTTTAATATGACTAATGTAATTAAACCGTGAGTATAATGGGATTAGAATTTGGCCTTATACAAAAATATGTTTGAGTTTCGAGCTGTTGAAAACTTATTAACTTATACCGACGAGTCCCAACTACGCTGTTACCACTATATATCAATGAGTAATTTTGCAATTTTAAGACTGAATTTTCACTTGATCAAAATAAAAAGTACGTCTGTTTGAGCTCCGTAATTAGGTTTATTGGTCGTAGCTTCCATGAGGACGTTAAATTTCACTCATGAACGCAAAAGTAATAAAGTTTTCTGGTAGAGCAATGCTTTTCGAGCAAGTATCTTTATCATTTATTAACAATAATATGCGGAAGATTCGTCAACTTGCCCTCCATAATATAATGCACTGCTGCTCCTCTGTGAGGTGTAAACTCTTGCTGACCTCAGGTGCCATGACCTAGCAGCCCCTGCTCGGCTACACCTGCGGCTGCGAGGTAGCTCTGGTTCACCCCCGCACCGAAAATTCTCCGCAGACACAACGCCGAATTTGAATTTGAGTGTCATCAAAAATGTGAACGCGATATAATGACCGACGCACGTTCTTTTGCATGTTCTAACAAGCTCAACAGTTTTAACCTTCGTGCTGTGCTCATATTATTATTTATTCACATCTCTGTTACACGGTTCCTTTGACTTTGTAGCAGTTTCTTATAGTTAAACATTACTAATTTAAGATCTTGTCAATATTGGTGAAAAGGGCAAGTTCTCTTGCTGGGTAAAAGTTAGTTCGTTGCTAATTGGTGAAGAAACATCAGTAAAGGTTAATTTTAATTTTGTAATCTTGAATATAATTTCCGACTGAAATAAGTATTTGGAAAATGAAACATCTTTAGTACGATAGAAGTAAAAATAATTAGAGGAAAGTATTGAGAAGTAGAGAATATTTTCCATTTCTTACTATGTAGCATAATACCGACCGCAAACCCTCCCAATTCACCAGCAACAGTTTCCGTTCACGCGACAATGAAAATGTAGAATATTGTTCGACCCGCCGAGCAGTCACATCGGCCATACTACAACTAACCGTTTATCTTGATTATTCACTGGCCTAGTTTATATAATGGTAAACATCAATTAAATTCTTCATAACTTTGTAAATCTTTATGTCGGCAGAGACAATTGCACCTTTCTCCCTTCTTAGCTGATTCCTCAGTCACTTCATACGTGACAACTGCTGAAAATATTCAGTTAGCAGTATTCACACGGTTTCATATTTTGATATTGAGAGTGCCTTGACGATGAAAAGATTAAAGCCTTACGTGAAATTGGTATTTTCATGGCGAATATATTGGACCACCCATTTCTTTCATGAATGGTAGCTCAACATGACAACAGCCCTACAACTTAGACTCGTCTGCGAAAGGTTCCTGAGTAGCTGAATAGTTTAGTGGATTATTTTTCCTATCTTCTACTTAAAGATCTGATTTTGAAATTTGTTTCTCAGTTGTTCTATCAACGTCTTAAATATAATGGCTTAATTATACTATTTATCAAAAATTTCTCTTTTGTCTTGTTCTTGGCGTGAAATAATTATTTCTTATTTCTTTGTAATGAATTAAATATGTGAAAAAAATTGTTAACGCTAAGACCTTGCTTGTGTTGTCAGGTGAATGAATTTTCAAATTCGATTTTCTTCACAGGCCGGCTTCGTAGCAAGCCGGCCTGTGAGAACACAACTCATTTAATCTACATAGCTGTAACATTTCGTTGACGACCCATTACTTGGCTACTCAAGCCATGCACTGATGATCACAGGCTTTCCTTGGTATTCTGAATATAAAAACTTGACTTAGGCTTGGAAAAAGTAAGCGATTGCGTATCAAACCGTGTATGAATAAATCTTTTAGTTGCCCTAGGATCAAATTTTGAGGCCGTTGCACTGCTTGCTTTGTTCCCTAACGATGAATTGTATTATTGGTGTTCTGGGGTTGCAGCCCTGATACAAACGTTGGCCTTATATGGCTCTCGTCGCTCTGTGAAGTAATGAAATAATATCTAGTACAATATCAGTTAGATTATGCGTAATCATTACCATGAACTAAATAATTTTATTCAATCAATTGAATTATAGGGTGAAAGGGTAAATTTAAGAGATCTAATAATACAATCAATAGTTGAGTATAAAATCAGTTACTCTTAAGGAAGAACGTCTAACTGAAAAAGTATGTAATATTAATGAGGGTACTGTATCATATCATTTTCATAAACTCCCCTGTTTACTAGTCACCGTTGACACATCTTTGCTTTCCAGAGTATTATCCCTGCCTCTTTTTCATTTTTTCTCGACCCTCGCCACCTAAAATTAGTTGAAAGTGATGAGAAAAGAGAGTAAGTTGTTTTAGAGCTAAGCGTATTCTAAATTATACTGATCTTACCAGCTAAGCCGTTTGATATATTCTTGATTTATTCCCTCGTAAAAGTTTCCCACTTCGACAAAAGAAAGGGCTAAACAAATGTACCAAAAATGTAAGAGAAGTTTTCGAGAATTTTTACCAAGGCTCGGCATGTGAATGTTACTACTTTTCATTTATTATAGTTTAACACTTGTTGTAATTCCATGGCGTGACGGCCTCGCAGCCGAAAGGACCAGGGTTCGAATCTCGGCTCAGGCGAGGCTTCTCACGTAACCAGGGAGTACTTCCCTTGAAAAAGAAAGTTTAAACCGTACATTCTTCACATCTCTCACCACGCCAGTAGTTGTAAGGCATTGAAAATCCAACGGTAAAACGCGTTGAAATTAGTAAAGGTGTGTAAAAAATTATTTCGAATTGTTAAATGTATGCAGGTGTTGCGAACTGAATCACAGTACATATATATCTCCGACTTTCTTCAAAAGTAATCATAGTGCAATATTTTTTTACTTCTACCGAATGAGTGAAGTTATATTTTAAAATCTAACCGGCTTAAATTTAGATTTTCAAATGATGGGTGGATGTCTCAAAGTTAGAACAATGACCGTACGTACGAACACCTAATTCATTCAGTTCAGACCAGTTCAATATTATAATACGAACTACTGCTATGCTTTTGATTTCTGTATGTAGCTTAACACTGGAGGCACCTTCAGGGCTTGAAGGAATCAATAACGGTTTCAAGAAGAAGCAGATTCGGTGAGCATATTACTGTGAAGGAAAGTGTATCAATACTAAATTGCCCTCTTCTCGAACCTGGTTATTCGATTGATGATCACTTGTTCAGCTTTTCATTCTAATTCGCCAATGCGCTGATAGATCTTCTATCTCTCCGTCATATCAAGTACCCATTTGTTGTTAAGAAATACTTAACAAGAGAGGTTGGTCCAATTATTTTACCTTGATTATAATCCTTGATCGCTGTCGTGCAACATTCTACGGCAATTTTAAAAAAATATACTTTTACCCTACGAATATTTATTCATACGATTTCTTCCAGAATACTACAGTTAATCCAAAGCATTTATGATGTAAATACTAGAATTTCTAGCAATAACACATCAGCAAATACATACCTCGCCAACAGTCCATGTGTTTGGTCTACGTAACATGAGTCATACGAGTATTCTCGAATGGCGCTGTCATTTAATCCATTGTAAGCCGTCATGCATGGCCACTGCTGGTGATGGCAGACTGAATGTCTGCATGACGTATGACGTTGGTCGTCACGTAGGCCAGTATAGCGGGTACCCGGCCCGTTGTGACTTGCGGCACCGTTGTTGCCAGATCAGCTCCACAACAGCATGGTTACTAAAATTTAATGGAAACGTGCCCAAAAATGACTACTTTTGAAAAGCTTCAGGCGAAAATTTTAACCAGAGGTATAAATTAACGGAAATCAGTGCATTAACATACCAACAAATATGTGTGCATAAATTCAGCCTATAACTATTACATATGATCAAAAATTCTTTTCATCAAACTCTAATTACTTACGTGAAACGCAGCTGTTAAACAGATAGCATTTCCTCAGTATATCACGTATGTCTTCTTGTAGTCAAATTGTGAAGGACTTAGTTGGTGTGCATTTGTAGCATTTCGGAATTACGTTTAGAGTTTCACTAACACTGTTATAACTTGTAAATAAAAGGATTTCGATTATTGAAGCGATCAGTTTCGATTGGATTTTGTTTCAGAGCTTTGTTTTGATATATGTTACGTAACAGAAATATTGTTCAACGGTTAATTTACTAGCGACCACGGAAAGACATGTTAGGCTTGATTCCCCCTCAGTGGTCACAGGATAGGCAGTAGGGTTGGGTTATTTAGGTTTATCTACTGTATGCTATGAGGACTGGCGACCCCAGGGGAACGCTATTAGGTTATCTATAGGCCTTCGGGACTGCTACCTTTCGTGCCCACTGTACTTACTTCAATTTTCATACCTTCTTTGCTATATCTTTGCATTTTCTTCTTCTGCGTTCTTAACTTATTGTTTCTGTACACAAGGAATTCGGTATGGGAACACACCTTGTGCATAGATTCTCCTTTTCAACATTCGTACGAAATGGTCCCTCCTCCTTCGATGCGACATGGATTGAGTCGCTAAATCGCTGCAATTTATACCACTACTTCTTAATTCAATAACTCTCCTAAATTATTGTTTGGATATTGTCTGACTAATTTCTGAAGCTTCCTTCAGGATTTCATGTTATTTTGAAGTTTTCATCTTCGTTTCACGGGGGAAAGCTAAGTTTTCTGTATTAGTTTTGAACTCAATCAACATCGTTCATTAGGCGTAAAATTAGAATACTATAAATTTGCCCCTCCCCATCTTGGCCTAGGATTTCTATAGGCATTAAAAATTAATTAAGAAACTTTGAAATATCAGCTAGTACCGATTTGGGGTACCGGCAACTAGGCTTCTATTAGGATAATGATACTGAAGGAAGTAAATATTACCTTTATTTGAACGTTTTGTAAGGATTACTAAATTATTGGACACATTTGCATCAATGATAAAATGCGTTTTCTAAGTCTTCGAAAATTTGTTACGAATTTCACAATCTGGCTGCCCTGGACAGTGTCGCAGTAAGCGTTTATGGTGCTTTGCTTGTCTGTCACCACACGCTCACTGTGGAGGAACGAAATACAACAGAAAGCTTAGGCAGCAGCACGCAAGTGATGAGCAATTATTTTTAACGCTATTTCAAGACCGCAATTGTCCGTTTCTGATGAGATTCACTGCTAAATCTTGATAGTAAATTTGCGTTCAAAAGCTTGGAACGTGTTATCAACCTTCAATGTGATAAATTCTTATTGATTAAATTTGGTTATTAATTTTATTTTTTTAAAATTACAAACAAAGTTTTGTAAAATAGTTGAAAAAAATGTTGACGTACATTTTATCAGAAGAGAAACCCTATCTCACGACGCCTGCATTTATTGATCACAAGCTTTATCTCGCCCGAGCGCCATGGGCGCTGAACTTACCAGAAACGAAATAAGTCCACACGAACGAGTACGTGTGGTTCGAAGCTCCAATTGAATGAGTTTTGACAGTGAAAATGTTAAAGTGTATGTATTTTGATTTGTTTATGTTGTCTTCCATTGGAGCCGTAAATGTGACTAGTATTAGTATTACGAAGGGTAACAAGGGTATTAATAGTAACAACAACCCTGCATTTCTCGTTTTAATCAAGTCTTGGAGTTGCTCACATTCGTTTTCAAACGAGCTATGACACCTCTGTTTTTATGAGTATATACGAAAAAAAATCCAGTGAAATCACTTTTTTGCGTCTCACAATTAAGAAATGACGATAACTGTCCAAAGAAGAATAACCTTCGGAAAGTTGCTTTGCGGTCAAGCGCAAGCGTGGGTACAGCGGCCGGTGTGAGCTGGCGAGGTGGGCGAGCGCGCGACGGCTGCAGTCGCGGCTCAAGTGAAAGTCTGTCGTGCCAGTGACCCATTGTGGGGCACAGCTCATGACGCGCGGCAGTCGTCTCTCCTGCTCTTGTAGTATTTGTTTACATCCATTCTTGTTGGTTTGTATTTGTGGCTCCTAGAAACATACTGTACCAAGCGCAGCTTTTGAAAAAAACATCAGAAAACGGCTTCAACGTTTGGCGACTTTGAAACTCGTGTATCTCCACAACTGATAGAGGTATTCTTTTTTTAATTAATTTGCTCTCCAAACAGAAGGTTTGGGATGACAGTGATATACATAACTCGTTTTCGCTATATATGGCGCTTGGTACCGTATGATTCTAGGGGCCTCTATAGTAATTACATCTCCACGAGCTGATGTTGATTTGAATGTAAACGTATAATCACTTAAATCGTCTAGTAATTTGATTTTTCACATTGTTGTCGGACAAGAAAAGACTACTAAACATTTAATGGATCAAATGATGCAGAATAAATTTTGTGTTTAATAAGAAAAAGGAAATTTTATGCATTTCAGCTTATTAGATGTTTCGTAGACTTCTTTGAGTATAAGCTATACGAGACTCGTACTTTGATGTACTATATGAGCTGCTTAGGTGCGTTTTTAAGAAATGCTCAAATACCAAAAGTAGGATTCATCCTGTTACGGCGAATTGATGTACTGAGACCCAAAGCTAATTTTCCTACAAGTGATATATTTGTCTTCAATCTCACTTGTCCTCATGGCGCTACAGTTTTGACTTCACAGCGAAAATTAAGCCATAATATGTTCATAAATACTTTAAATACTGAATATCACTTCAACAGTTTATCGTGAGTTTCTGGTTCGAATTCGGTCGCTTGCCTGGAACTACTCATAATGCACTGTATTAGTAATATATTTCGTATTTCAGAGTTTGCAAAGTTATAAGCAATGTATTTTCTTAGAGTAGGTTAGAGTTAGAGTATGTACCTGAATAAATTGTATCCTTCGCAATTCGAAAAACCAAAGTACTTGGGTGTCGTCTGACACTCCACTTGCTTGAGACCGAGTGACAGCCTTGTGCATTGAGTGCAAAACGTATCCAATTGCCGCGTAATTCATGAGCTGCGGAACTGCTGTCATCAGCTCGTAACGTCTGAATAGTTTTTCATCTCATGCAGTCAAAATTTGTAAATATCTAGTTTTGGATTCACTATTTCTTTCGTTATCGTCATCTACATTTGCATATTTTTGTAATTCAGAGTTCTTCTGTCCCACCCGAGGGTAATTCGAAAGACTTGGCTTGCAGACTCGGGTGCCTTATTTCATTGAAGCACGCGCTGAAAAAGAAAACAAATTTCAGCGCCAGAAATAAGATACAAATACACGTTTAATATCTTTATGTTCAACATGCCTTATAGCCCGAGTTTCTACAGCGAGGCAATCTCATTGGCAAGACCACGTATGCACTTTGCTAGTTTTCTTGAATTAAATCATGTCCCTGGAGGGTGAGAGATTGTCTTAAATAGAGGCACTCTAGATTGGCCAATACAATACCAGTAAGACGAGAAAGTTCTGCCGCGAGGAAGTTCACCTGCAAACACGTTTGAAATATTTAGAATTTTGAACTCATATGAAGCTAAATTTGAAGACAAAATGCTTCAAATTAGTGAGGTACTCATTCATATAATCCTAGTATCATACAATGCACGTAAACAAGACTAGGTTTAGCACTGATTTGGCAACATTATCTATTATAGCACGTGTTTAAATCATATTCTTTTAATCTCCTTTTATGGAGTCCAATCGCTCAAGTACATCAGTGACATTGTACAAGGTATGAGACGAGTAAAAAACTTATTAATAATTGCTTGACTACAAGAATGATATTATTAATATCGCCGCTGTGATAATATTAGTGAAAAGCTATGGAACTTTAAAAAGGAAAATTGCTAGTCTTCAAGAAATACGAGTATAATGCCTCTGTTGGGACAAGACGCCTGCTCAGTTTCCAGGGATTATTTTGACTTTCGGGATGACTAAAAAAATTAAATAGTACGCCAGATCTTACAAACAGATCTCTTTTAATGAGCTGGACTGATTTTGTGTACATAACAAGAATGAGCCAATTAATTCATATTCTGTCAAAAATATTTACAAAATATGTGGGCCTCTGGCACTCAGCGTTGTGATATTTACCTACTTTCCCTAAGCTGAGCTGTACTCTACCAAAAAGAAAAAAAAGGATAGCACTGAACGGGCTTATTGGGTAACAGAGTAGTTTACGCTAGATACACTTAAGAATAGCAGACAACATAATTTAGGCTGCACGTGGGTCATTCACACCTACAGTTTGCTAGTTTGCCCAACCCTGGGAGTATGAAAACACGTGAAAGTTACTGCTTTCTAGGGATTCCCTAGGCTGGTGACTCGAGAAAATGTCTAAAGCAAGCGCAAAAGTGCGTCCCAAATTTCATTGCACTATTTGAATGGCCCAACACGTCAAATACACTTATAGCACGCTTAAAAATATCCGAGCTCACCAGTACGCGCTGCCCCTCGAGAAACGTGTTGCCCGTCCGGCTAGGTATTTCCGTCCGGGCGGAACATTCGTCAGAGGGTGAGGAAATTTTGCTACCTGTCTTGAGGCTGAGATATCTTCAGTCTGGAGATTCGATTTAATTTTGTTCACACTTCCGCAGTTAATTTTTACTAGTCAAACCGCTCTTGAATCAATTTCCATCTCCTGTAAACCTGCAATATAGACAAAATTACTTGATGTACATGCATGGAATTTATCATGTTAATTCTTATGTAATACGGTTGATGATCCTGCACTCTAAGCTCCTCTACTTAAAAATTCGTTCTTTGGTGTCATCACATTCATTTGTTTGTTAAACTTTTTCCATGATTCACTGAAGTATTTACGGTAGGTCGTTCTCTAACGTGATTGCGTCACAGCTGGGAAGTAAGGATTCGACTTCCGGCTCAGGCACTGATTTTCATGTAACCACGGAGTGCTTTCCTTGGGAAAAGCAGCTTAAACCTCCCATTCCTTACGTGTTAGTAGTTGTAAGGCATTGAAAACTCAACTGTAAAACGTGTTGGAATTAATAAAGATACTTCAAAGATTCTTTGCATATTAGGAGAGCAGCAAAATGGTTGCCCCGTCGATCGCAATTCCCTTGTTTGCTATGATTTTCGATAGCAAATTTTCCTCTCAAGTAGGTAAATGTCTTCATGGAATTCGCTATAGTCCACACAAAACACGAAACTATTTACTTTAAAGTGTGTTACTTCAATTCTGGTTCTGCATCATAAAAGGAAAAAATGTTTCATAATCTGAGAATTCCATATGATAGCTGTATTTCGTTCTTCTTTCGTGAAGAAGTACACTCGCTTGAACCGCTGTTGTTGCGTTACCGCTTCTACTTATGAGCGTCGAAAATTAAAATATTCATTACTTGTTTTCATTTTTAATATTATATCTTAATTCTGTGCAAAAAGATGACTTGAAAATGAGTCCTTCGCCAAGTTTCACGTAACGTCAAGAGACGGGTTCGCGCCAAAATTTCATGATTGATTTGAAACGAAGTTTTGCTTATTTATTGAATAGATAATGTATGCGGTCTCTTTAAGCACAAAGAGATTTTAACTTGAAGTAGGTATTAAACATTGATGAATTTTCATGGTCATTTCAATAGTTTCTCGTTGACTTACGCAGCACTAAGTGCTTGTAAACTTTGTTAAAATGTATTCTTCTCCAATTTAGAAAGCATTTGTACCATGTATAGTGAATGTGCACATGCTCTTGAGGTTGTATTTTAAAAATTAAGCTAAAATACTTCATTGCCTTACGTTAAAAAACATGTATTAGGAGATCGCATTCATTGCGCTTGTCCTACGGCAAAAACGACTGCATTTTTGTTCGAGTCACTTCGCGCACTGTTGCAGGGTAATGGTTTCAATCTAATTTTTGTTCACTTGCTCTCGGTCTGACTAATTAGCACATTTGCCAATTTAACATCAGGGGGGAAACGAACGTCCAATAGAAAAAACTGTAGGGACCCCCAAAGAAGCTATGTCAACAACAATGAACTGCGACCAAGGTGTTCTGAATAAATACATAGGAATAAAAATTTACAACAATAATTATCATTATTCGTCAACGAAAGACAGTACTTAGCCAACGCTTAAACCAGCACCTCCTGAACTAGCTGCCCAGCAAGTTCTCTCCCCATTAGGAACTCACACTATACCTAAGTTACGTTCAATTTACTAACACTGCTTCAACAGAAATATTGCAGCCATCACTTCTCTCCACTACCCTAAAAGTAAGAACAATTATTGCATCTACCTCTTGAACAATAAGAAAAAAGCTAAAAAAAAATGAAAACAAGAAGTGAGACAAGCTGCAGATAACAATCTTCTTCGTTACAATATAATTATCGAATTGTGATGAGTCTTCATTATGAGGAAGGATACCAAAGCCTGCTGTGGTCCAGGACTATAAGACAAGTCTCTAAAGTAACTTTAAAGTTGTATCAGCAGTTGAAAACTTGTTTCGCCGAGAACTCTTTGCCTTGAACTACTGTATGTGAGTACATTAAATTGAACGTCATACAAAGTAGTCATTAAGGAACTAAATATTTCCTGTACAAACATTTATAATTGCGTAGACAAATATATGGATGATACCGTAAAGATTGATTGATAAATCCATGGAATACTGGTAGAAATTTCTTCCTGAGTGAACCGTTTTCCTTTTTACCATTAAAGGTTGCATTTACGTCTGAATGCAGCCAAAAAATCTCATTCTGTATTGTTCCTTCTGTGATACTACGCTTTCAGAGACGTATCATTGCTCATTGTTTTCCATCTACGATGGAATCAATAGCAACGATTGACTAAGTGTATTGAGCCATGAACTCCATCT
Organism: Orchestia grillus; assembly: GCA_014899125.1. Taxonomy (NCBI): domain Eukaryota; kingdom Metazoa; phylum Arthropoda; class Malacostraca; order Amphipoda; family Talitridae; genus Orchestia; species Orchestia grillus. The sequence continues at coordinate 51,532 of VOMN01017522.1, forward strand.
TCTTGTGTAGACTGTATTCTATTTGATGAACGTCTTTCTCGAAGTTATAATTTCCTGGGACTCACGGGACATCGGATACAGATATTAGAAACTATCAAAGGAATTGTTTAAATTGGTCTTCATATATTTCAGAAACTGCCCTTTGCTTGAATAAGTAAACTTGTGTATCTATTTTCTTTGCTTCTCAGATGCAATATCAATTGTGTATGATAGCATACAATGTACTCTTATACAGCAGAGTGCTTTGAATAATGAAGACAAAATTTCCGAAATACATAACGAATGGAACACAAAACAACTAGAAACTCAAACACAAAAAGGATCAGAGTTTCATAGATTGTTTTAAATGGTTTCGTAACTGAATTCTGTAATAGCGTATACATAAAACTGTGTTAATCATTGATAATTTTCTCTTTCATTCCTCCAGATCAATAGTATTTAATTTTATCCAGACATAGATAGCAAAATAAGAGGTATATTACAATTTTCCTTAAAATCAAGCTTCATTTTTATTTGCCATAATTTTTTGGAACATATTTTGTTGCTTTGTTGAAAAAGTTGTACCTTTAGTATTATGAATATATTTCAACATGTAATTTAGGTAAATCAATTTTATATCCTTCAATACTTAAACATTTACAATTTGCATCGATAAGAACATTTTATCCGAAATATGTAATATTATAGAACAGCTCAAATATTTTGTATTTAAGGAGCGCTGTTATACACTGTAGTGACCACGACATGACGAAGAAACCGAATGGAGAGTTGCAGCGGCCTTTGTAG
>VOMN01017523.1:0-13955 GCA_014899125.1 Orchestia grillus
TTCGGGTTTAGCCTTCCCCTCCCATGAGAAGCACTTTGCTCGAGATCGAACACGTTACTCGTGCTCGTGCAGTGAGTGAAGAGCTCGTGGACAGGGGAGAGAGGTAGGATCCGAGCCTCTCATGGTGAACTTGCCACCTTGTCATGAACGCCAACTTGCAGCAGGTTCCCGCGACCAACGATGCAGCTTGCCTATGCCCATAAAACGACACAATATCAAATGATTTTAGTAGCTAATCTGCAACGATAGTAGTACAAAATCATAACGGGAATCGATAAAAATTTGAACTGGGGAGCAGCTTTCTGAGCGCAGAGAAGAAAAGCAAAATTCCTGGCAGCGGCACGTCGCTCAGGATATTGGCTCGGATCTTTTTTACTCCACAAACGAACGATGGCGAGCGAGGCAACGAGCGGCGGGAAATGGAACCGCCTCTCATCGCTCACACGCATCCTCCTCATTACAACACGCGCTCCTGTGCCCGTAACGCTCAGTCAAGCCCCAATATTGTCAGCCCTATTGCACACCTCATCTCCAACTGTCACCAGTCCGAAGCTTAGTGTAACACTTGTCCTTAAAGTCCGAAGTATTGAATAGAAAACTGTGCCATGAAAATGTCACTGATTAGAAATCACCACACCGGTAATCAGCAGACAGTATAATGCTGATCCAAGCGTTTACCATCGTTATTTTAACCTATTTTAACTTGAGTAAATTCTATAATTTTTATCGATCACGTTTTTAAGATCAAATACATTTATTTTTTTACAAATTAGCTACAAATAACTAATAACTCATATATAATGAAGTCTTGCCAAAATTATTATTTTTAATGCTACCAAGTATGATTACAAAAATTTCAGCAGTCTTCAATAAAATTGAATGGGTTGAACCGACATCTCACCTGAGAAACACCCGCCCTAGTACTGGAGTAAGTCCGATGATAAGCACGAGGCTAAGCCGTGACAAAAATTGTACTCATCCATTCCCCATAGCGGCTGTCAAAAACGGCAATATCTTGTAAACTTGCAAGCTTACATCCGTTTACATTGACAAAGCAGCCAGTGAGACGTCACTCCTGACATATTTAAAGATGATACGCTCTCCATAGCACGCATCATAAACTGTTATGCAGACAGCACCAGTCATCCCTCAACACCGAGGCTGGGCAGGCAGCACCAGTCATCCCTCAACACCGAGGCCGGGCAGGTAAAGGGCGGTCAGCACGCCACTACTCTCATTAACACACAAGCTCCACACGCCTCGCGGGCATTAGCTTATCAGCGCTGGTGAGTGATGACCCCCTGCATCTCAGACTGCATCTTCATCCCCTTGGCAAGGAAATGCTCTTACAATCACAGGTATCGAGTGTAAGCGGCGGCTTCACATCTAATCCTCGTCATCGCTCGTCATATTCAACAGCATAATGGAAAATTACACGAAATATCACGCCAAAGTTCTGTAGTCCAAGTTCATGCAACAAAATTGGACGACCTACATAGTCGGTTTTATGGTCTAAATTATTCAAACTTTTATGGAAAGAAACTTGTGAAACATGTTTTAGTCTTCAGCTGAAGTAATTTTGATCAGCGCAGAAGGTTCCATAAAAGAAAGGAAGGAATTATAAATCCCACTTTGCTAAGAAGAGTGTGTATATTGACGGAACTTCCTAAAGCAGGGCTGATCAGGCCTAATAGTTTAATGTAACCGTCTCTTGGCGGACACAACCTACATTACTCCTTGGACAAAAAATAATTGAAAAGGAAGCTTGTCAAATGTAGGAAATGGATAGGAAAATGACAAAAATAGGAGAAATGGGCACAAGAGCTCAAACAAATGTTAACTAAACCGATCCGAATGTTTCGTTTTGAAAATCGAAACACGCTCACGAAATTGCAAAGAGAAATCTAAAGAAAAGTTTCCAGCTCATTCTAATACGACAGAGAAGAATGAGGGGTTACTTCAGTGAAAGCGTGGCGCAATATTCGGCAGCACCTGTCGAGTAACAAACGGCCAAGTATACCAGCTCTTCATTAGCGAGCTATAAAATACATTAGGTTCATAAAATTGAGGCATTAACTAGCTGCAAAAGTCGGTACATGAGCAAAAAGAAGCTAGGCGTGGACAAGGCCGCCACTAAAGATGGTCCGTTGCGAAGTACAGCGCCGCTCACGAATCCTATCGAGACCTGGATCAACTAAAACGTCACCTGCTAACAGGCCGAATATTCGACGAACGTTAGGCATCAAGGTGAGGGCAGTAACACGCTGTATACGTTAGAAGTTGTTCAGTATCAACAATAATTAAAGCTCTAAAACCTCGTTTGGATGACCTGCTGTATGATCGATATTTAACTCAAAACTTTGACACAGCAGTTGCCTACCATAAAGTAGAGTTTATGATAGATACAAATGAAGTAAGGAGTGTATGTAGCGTGCCCTCGGCAAAACAAAACACAGCAAAAAATGTAACACTCAAGTAAATAGCGCAGCAGTAAGACTCGAACGGACGATTCCAAGAGAACGAGCCTTTTTCGCCTTTGACTAAGATATCATCTTGGCGAGAAGGATTTAAATCGCAACGGCAGCTTCGTTTTATCGCAATAGCAGGTTTGTATCTCACTGTCAGCGAACTCTCCCGTAAATGTGTCCCCCACAAGATTACAAAAGAAAGATGTGTCTAGATGCTGCACTGAAGGGGCACAGCACTACTACAAACACAAACAACCACTTCGCCTTCCGACACCAGCAGAGAAAAAGACAAGTCCCGTCTAAAATTTAACTCGTGGAGTTGCATGCCTGCCGTTTAAGGAGAAAACCAAGCGTCACCCACTTGCAATCAAACCATAAAAATCGAAACCTAACCGGGTAAAACTCACGCTTTGGTAGGCTTAGTCCTCAGACCGTTAGGAACCTTTGAAGCCCTAATTTTCGGACTAAATGCGTCCCCTAACCTTGAAAAATAATGTACTTTGAGTATGGTGGAAAAATTCACGGGTGGACGGCTCATTAGTTAGCGGACGAAGTGCTAGGCGAGCCATCATTTCATTGATCAAGTCCCCCAAATGGAACAGCTTTAGAGGCTTCTGTTGCACCGCTCACGGAAGTTTTCTTCGGGCACCGATACCGACACAATTTAGATGTTCTCAATTCACCTCGTTCTCATCAGCCAATAAAAATTTGGCTGATATAAACATTTCTTTGCAGGTCGGGCGTCATGAAATCATTATGCGTATTTTGAGAATTTCATGAGTAATTGCGACATTTTGATCAGATATTTTCTGTTCTCCAACAGGAGTGAGCGTTGGAAAAGTAATGCGTACGAAAATTGCACGACGGAAATATCCGTATTTCATTAATTCCAAGTAGGTATGTATGGTGATATGTGTAGGTATGTTGTTAATTTTCTGAGATACTTCATTCATCTTCATTTATGCCCAAAATTATTCATTCTCCCGCAAAATTTTTGATAAAATTTCAATACATCATTCAAAACTTAGCAACTTTGGCATGAAGTAAATGTGGAAGTTGTAAGGGTATTTCTGAAGTAAACTCGGTTAGAATATTCACGAAAAAATTTGTTTTCATGAAATATTGAACAAAAATAGGAAAAATGAAACGCTTAGAATTATTCATGCCCCTTCAATAATTGATTATAAAATCTTTTTCGTAAATTAGAGCAACTTTAACAATGAGTTTATACTTAACCGCGATTGAGATATAGTACCTATAAATTGTTCCACAACATTGCTGTAATCTTTCAACAAAAGGCGGAACTTTGAAGACTATCACTCGACACTTGGGCGTAATCAGGCGACGGCAGAGCTCAGCTGCGATGTCAGACCACGAACTAATTATTGATGCATACAAGAACGGTAACGGATACAACACAATAGCGAAACAATTTACTGTGCCTGCATCATCATTTTAAACCATTGTTATTAAGTACAAAAAATTTCGTACTATTAAGAATCGCGAAGTGCTGAGAATAAAGGAAAGATTCCACCAAGACTGAGCAGAGGAATAATACAAGAAGTTCCCACTAACCCGACAATTAGAACTAAGACAATCCTAAATAATCCACGCAATTCTAGTATAAAATTTCAAAATCTACACTTCGGAGAAGATTGTAGAAAAAGTGACTCCGAGGTTGCAGGCCAAGCAAAACACCACTCCTGCGAGGTAGACGTATTGGAGCTCGCTTATTATTTGCCAAAGCTCCCCTGCATAAAGATTCAAGTTACTGGTCATCCGTTCTTTGGTGGGACTAGACAAAATTGAGTTTTTCGGGCGCTGCAGCGTTTTATTTTTTGGCTTCGCTTGGCGGAAAAAGGGGAAGCTATCAACTATTGAACGGGGTATGAATAAATTTGATCTGGTCTTTTTCCGATTTCTGTCGAGCGTTTCACAGAATACAATTGTTTTTGGAGCATTCTAGCCGAATTAACTTCAGATCCTTACAACTTTTACAATAACGTCCTGTCAAATAGTCCAAAATTGAATAAAATAATAAAAGTGTCGGACATATGAATAATTTCAGGCGTAGCTGCGTGTTCACATTAACGGTGAGGAAAATGAGAAAATATTGTTGAGGCAACGAGATATCGTATGGATAAATTAAAAATGAATTACACGTTCGTAATCTACAAGGCATCGTTTTCTTTTCCAATGAAAAAACTATAAAATGGCAGCATTTCATATGTATGCCAATAATACTTGGTACTCAAGCACTCTCACGGTTAAAAGACAAATCTTTTCTCAGATAAAACTAACAAATAAAATGTCATCAAATACTGAACTTAAAGCTCATGTCAAGGAAGATAATTTTAAAAAATGATAATAATCAACTGAAAAACTTCGAAAACTGGAAAGCCTGAAATGAATTTTCAGAAGTTAATTGGCCCAAGGTAGTTGAAAGTGAATATTTTTCCAATGAAAGTTAGAACTCTAGTCAGCCACCTCATTTCCAAGAAGAAAGCATCGGAATTATAATAGCTACTAAAAGCAGGTTACTTGAAGAGAGCCCATGACACTGGTTTGTGAGCTTTGTTATAAAATTGTTCATAACATAATGAACGGGTTGCGGGACCGGTTGATACTACGTGTCCAATTTAAGCGCCTAAATCTGACTTCACAGAGCTTACCTCCATGCATGTCACCACCGAAGTGAAGAAGCCCCACAAGTGATTTGCACCTCTCACGTGAAACATTTTCTCATGCCATCTGAATAATAAGCAACAGCTGATACACTGGGGATCAAAATGCAAGCCTAGAGCTTTTTAAATGAAAACTCATACTGCATGAGGTGGATGGAATATTTAACCGAATTCGATTGCAAAGAACCAGCTAGTTTTTAATACTGTGAACACGAGTTAGATTTTTCCTACGTATAAAACACTTAACCATGACATTGGAGAAACTTTTCGACAATTCATAAGAAAAATTTAGCAATGTACAAAAATTACAAATAACTCAAAAGCTTACGAAGCATCGTATCTCATACCATCAATTAAAATGTGCAGATTCATTTGTAAATAAGTTGATTCATTCAAACACAACTCGCTATTAGTTGAGTGCTTTTAAACCGAGTGGCCGCATCCGGCAACTCTCTCTGTCCAATTTTTGTTCACATTTCGTTGCAGCTATATTTTTAATCCTACAATTAAATTGCTTTTCTCAATACCTGTCAAGAAAAATTATCCAAGTATTCGTTATCTTCTATTATTAGATGCTCTTCAATTTTTATTTTACGGAGAATCTACCTGAATAAATTTCTGTGGCCCTTGTGACAGCGACAAATAAAGTTACAGTTGCGTAGTTCAAAAGACCAACTCAATAGTAACTCAATAATAAGAAGTTTGAGTAAAATGGAGCCGATTCCTCCGCAGCGTGAAAGCGGCCAGCAGCAGTGAGGAGAGTACAGTATTTCCGCATCGATCATTCCAAAGTGTGAAATTAACTCGAGCGGCTGAGGAGCACGCCCCTCCGATCACCCAACTGAACTCGCAGCGCTAATAACTCCAGAACTCGTTGTACACAGCACACGCTGCTGCCAGCTCTTCCTCAAGGCATTATGATGGCACACAAGCTAGACTTCACTCAAATGTATTTAGCTCGGCGTATAGACAATTCATAACTCTTCGATCCAATTAGAACTTCGAGGTCTAAGTTCTTGGCTAAGATTCAAAGCAATTAGTCCAATTTCTGCATTCGTCGCCGGACGACTAAATGTGTTTCCATTCTTCAGTACACTGAATGGGATTGAAAGAACGCCAGAGAGAACGCAGTTACCAACAACATTCGCTCGTTTCGAAGAGCTTGGTTGCGGCGGCAATTGCTGTGCGTCTCAACAATCTTAAAGTTAATGTTTCATCAACTCTGCCTCTCTGAAGGAAAGCCTAGGAAGCAACAGACTCACTCTTCAAAAATGACTTAGAAAAAATTAAAGATTGATCGTGAGATTCGCACACTTGGAGACCGGCCAAAGCTCATTTATCCGAAGTTTTCGAAAAATGTGCTCCATAAAAGAAAGTTGGCTTTTGGGAGTTTGAAAGGCGATTTATGAAGCTCGCTTTTCGCGAGATTATGGGGCAGGCGAAAAATTCTTTGCTTGCGGTGGCAAGCGAAGACAAACAATTTGTAAGCCCATCTACCAACTCTAACAATAATATGACAAGCAATAACTGGACGATGTTGTAGGGCCTTTAGTCCAAGTTCAAAAGCGAGTGCGCTGCACGCATTCAAAGTGTGAAGGCGCTGTTTGTTCACAGAAGAATGAAAAACATCTATACGAAATACCCTTGATTTTCAAAGGACTCCACAGTCAATCTCGTTGCTTCTAGAAAGCTGTTTAGCCAGGCATTTGTCCTTTCCTGTCTTAACAGTCAGAATATAAAGCGAATCTTACAGGTAAAAGACTTGCAAGAAATATGCCAGTTAAAAAGTAAGCTTCCTTATTTTTCCACTCATTGATCTTCTCGCACACACCGCAGGCTTCTTAAAAAATTCTTTACGGAATGCTCGTTAATAATAAATGCATAATTCACTTTTCAAAATTATTATGGTCTTTGACGAATTTGTTAAACATACAAACTTCCTGTTGTATTGTCTCTACAATACAAAAGAAAGCTGATGAAAAAGGCATTTCTCAAAGTATTATTCCAAAGAGGGCAACAAGCATTGCTGTGGCTATTACAGAGATTGGTGGTCCACGGTGTCCACACTACGATTTGTGGTGACTTTTGTGACTTGGGATTACCATGGCAGAGTAGTGCTCCTAATGATGCCCTGCTACTCTGATCCCATACATTGTGGTGCCTGAAGTAACTGAGTAAATCCGCAGGACATTCTTGAGCCTGAGGTAACTGTGTAAATCCGCAGGACATTGTTGTGCCTGAGGTAACTGTGTAAATCCGAAGGACATTGTGATGCCTGAGGTAACTGTGTAAATCCGCAGGACATTCTTGTGCCTGAGGTCACAGAGTCACTCTGACCACACAGCAATAGTCGTGGCAATTGAGCGACTGTCAGTACAATTTTCGCCGCGAACGGTGCGACACTTCAGAGTGTGGCTTGCTGTGGCAGTCGTGGCAGACAACACACGCAAAGTACGGTAGCCCTTCCGACCATTGAGTCCCTTAGTCTACACTACGAATGGCTGATGGTATTAATTACAGCAGCACTCCTATCGTCCCAAAGGATATTGTGGCTACGGTGACAATTTGGGTGCATAATTTACGGTGGCATACACTGTAGATGCATAGGATACCGCTGGAGATACGATGTCACTCTTAACTAGAAATATACGTGAAGATACTATGGCCCCTTCTGCACACAAGATACAGCTGTAGATTCCATGGTATTCTCGTTACAAACGATGCAGCTGTAGATACCATGACAGTCTCTGACCACAAGATGTAGATATATATACTTGCTAGAACAATATATCTGCAAGAGGAACAGCTGCAGAAAGATACAGCTGTAGCTAATGAAGCAGTCCATATACTTCAGACGCAACCGTAGCTACAGCATGGCTTTATCTGCGTGAAAAAGAGCGGTAGCTCGAGCACAGGCCTCTGACTGCGGCAGGTCGTGGCAAGTGATGTGGCGAGGTGGCCGTGGCTAGGGTGGCGCCGAGTGATAAGTGCGGCGCATCACTCGCCAGAATGAGGCCGATAAGGCGGCCCTGGCTCCCATCTCGCGCCCTCACAATGGTAACGCCTACCGTCATTCATCCCAACACCAACCCCACCAACTTGCCAACAATTCCAAAAAAATAAGCGAGAATGTAAAAATATTTCATCTCTTCTCTAGCTACCAAGAACAGAAAAACCTTAACGGAATCAGAGAAAACCTCTTCATAGCGATCACTGCAAAATATTGATCGAAAATCTGCTATGATTCAGTAAACAATTCTACAAACGAACTTCAACAAAAATTAGACTCTTCACACGAGATGTGCGATTGAGAATTGAAAGAAGCAGTCTGGTATAACCAGCAGTCAATGCCGCTCAACATTAAAAATAATGTACGGATGTTCGAACTTCGTACCCACCCCGAGAGAGCTGAGTCCACATCATCTCAAGTACATGCAGTTCACACGACTGCACAGATTGCCTAATTTCTCCCCAAGTAGTACACTCGACAGGAAATATGGCACCTCGGCTTAGGTCATCCCCGCGCTAACAGCCCGCGGCCGTATCCCGGCTACCTGTCCTGGAATGGAAGAATTGATCAGCTGCATTGACTCATATTGATCAGCCTTTTCCCTAAGAACATTCGCTTCAGAGGAGTCCAACATATCGCAAAAGTAAGTGCATAGTAATATGACAAATATGGTCGAACACAACTCATGCGCGCACCTCTTGAGATTCCTAAGCTCCCGGAAGACGGTAATTCACTTGAACCTTTCATTAACGGTCTAATTGGAGGAATAGAGCATTCGCTGGCATAAATATTCCACAAGTGACCATCCCGCACTTATGTCTCTGTTGTTAGGAACAATGGAACATGTATTCAGACAAGCAGATGATGTCCATAGAATCCGATATCCATTAATGTGCGGCGGCCATTGATGAAGGATTCAATTTTACATAACAAATTGCGTGACGCAGCACATGGCAATTATGCCGGTTGAATGCTCTGTAGGAAGGAATACGTTCAAAAGCGCTTCAACACAAAATGTAGGAGGTATGGGAAATAGCGTCACTAGGACTACAACATTAAGCTTAGTATGAGAGGTACAATCGAGTTGAATCATCACGAAACCTAAGCATTGTTCTTCTTGGTGAAATGTGAGACTTGTTCCTGAAAAATAATTATAAGTGAACAATATGTTAAAACACGTCTAGACCCATAGGTCCCTTGCGCTCGTGTGCTTTCAGCAAATAGTTCATGATGAAACATCATCAAACTTGGAATTAACTTCACGAATAGATTCCCAGGCCTACAAGCTCAATGATGTTGGCACGTTGACCTTGGAAATCTAGGCACGGAAATCCTACTTATATCCTCAAGCCACGGTGATGAGGCGCAAAAACACTGTAAAAGAAAAGGTCCTTTTATGATACGAACTCGTACATCGAATTAGATTTTTTTCTGTACGCCGTAGCCTAGCCGTCAGATATGATGCACAAATTGTCCTCGAAGCAAGCTAAGAGTCACGTAAAATTACGCTCAACCTACCAAGAACAGGCATCCCACAGCAATGTATACACAGCTGACGATATCAGCTTGGATGCTCATATTCTCATTCAAGGTGCATACAACGACGCTAGCTTTTCACTTACATGAAATAGCTGCTGCTAGATACCATGATCGTTGAATCTTTTTAATTGGTAATCGTACCGTACATCTCAAAAGACAAAATTAGTCCAAAACACGGCTTTGGGAGCCCCAAAACATAGTGAGGCTTGCAGTCATGAACAGGGAAATCCTCGAGCACTCAGCTGCAACTGCGAGGTGATACCATTGCCCAAGTAGTGGTCGGCGGGAGTAGTGGGGCAGTGAAGAAGTCTACTTGCACCGGAATCATCAACGCACCTGCAAAAAAAAATAATCCGAGTTGAAACATATCGGTCATTGAGACTCAGAATGACCACAACCAATGCCAAACAAGTGTGAACGCCCCAGCCAACAGAAATAACTGAGCCAGCGAGAGCCAGATCTTCACTCAGGTGGAGCTGTAACAGATTTTAACTTGCGTGTGCGAAACGATGGTTTTAGCAAAAACTTCACAATACAAATAGGAACCACAAAAACACAGAAATTCACAAACCAGTAATCTCTACATTAGGATGAAAACTCTTACCCTACTGGTCGTACACTCATTGTTGACTGAGCCGCGCTCATGTGCAAGAAGAGCAAGAGGCACCGAACACACACCTGGGGAAGAGCTTTCTATAAAAAACGCAGACATGGCCTCACGCTCCCTGTGGTGCGGAGGGCAATATGCAATCCCCTTCAGCACACCCCTTTTAGCACGGATCGGGTACGCTGTATACACTCTATCCGTACGTACACCAAAAAAAAAGAAGGTATAGCATACACAAAACTTGAATATAAATAGGATTTTGATTACCCGATCTTAAAAAAAAGAGAATTTTAGTGAACCTGTTCTTCAAAAGAATGAAATTGTGCGAAAAGGTTGAGAGAGACAGCTTCTAACAGCCATTAAGACACTGCAGCATCCCTGCATTCCGCTCAGCCACTCCGTGCAGCAGCTACAGTCCTGCCCTACTAACTTTGGCCCTCATTTTGTTTCCTTGCAAGCAAAGCAATAGCAAACTTTGTTTTAGTAAACGACGAAGTTTTCTTGCCATATTTTCATAAATCAACATGAAATGAGTTATTTGATAATCCAAGTAAAATTTCCACAATTAATCTCTTAACATCAGAACAAACCGTTGACTAGTCTAAGGACATTAGCGTGCATGTCGCCTAAGTAAATTAATCACACATTGCAGAAGCACTAACGACAAGTACGGATTTTGTCAGTCCTTGTTGTTTTCAACGGGAATCCTGGCATTTGGTTCCAATACGTGACGATGAACCTCCAATCCTCCACGTTTTTACATGTTTAAACGGTCATAAAACACACGTGCTCAGTGCGTAAAGCGTGGCAAATTCCATTTACAACTCGTCCCAGCTTAGTCTAGTATGGCAACCATGGAACTCACTAGTCCAAGTTTTAAGCAGCCGATGTTTTGAGGTATTTGGGTGTAATAACAAATGAGTATCAGTAACATCATAAGCATCATACATGCACCGGAGCTCGAGTTGGACACCTAAGGATCCATGCAGTGTTGAGTCTGAGACCCGCTGGATTTGGCTATTCAGAAGCATCACTCTCGAGCACTCACCTGCCCCCATTCGGCACACACTGCAGAGCACACAAATACCTCACATGGATACCATAGGCAAAGGACGCACGGAGGTGCGAGCGTGCACTCCCGCCACTCAGGCCCCAGATTGTGGCTATCAGACCAGCACGCGAGCTCTTAATACGACCCGCTACCTCGCGCTTATTTTGGGCGCCAGCCCTGCGTGCTCCTCTCAGCTGCCTTTGTAGGACTCCAAATTCACTCACGGTCTGGCCAGCTCACAACGAGCTCCCGCAAACACGGCCTTGGTTTGTGTGCCACGTAACCTCTTCACGGCCAAACGAAGGTTTCTTCGTCCTTTTAAATCGCATTGGGGAGGAAAAAACTTCCTCCCCAAAAACACTGCTAACCCATCACAGCTGAACAATTGTTAGTGTTAACTCACAATAACTATAAACTTTCAAAAATTACGATATAATCATTCACGAAGTTCATCTGTTATTCACAGAGTTAATCTTTTGAACCTTGTCAATCTCTTTCCCTACCATAGGCTATACATATAATTCAAATTAAAAAATACAACTGATTCAATTTTTGAATTATTTCTCTTTTGTACATTTTCTTCTCACGAAATGTTCAGAAGATGAGCCGCATGCTGTTAGCAAGCTGAAAGCATGAGTGCTGAGGAACATTTCACGTCGTTCTCAATGAAATACAATTATCTAAAGTTAGCCATACGTATAGTAAGTCTTCCAGCGTAAGTCATGGTCAAGCTAGAACAATTGAGACATATTGAAGTTATATTGATTTCAAGACCACAACATACGCAGAAAAAGATGATCTTCAGAGCAAGATTTGGTCGACACATCCTGCCCTTGGCACAGCGAGGATAGAAATTTCCGGTGTCTCTGTTCACGGGACACGCTATCAAGGGTGCATATGCATCTCACTGGTACGGAAAAAGCCTACGAGAAAAAGACCAATATGAAGACAAACATATTCTTGAGACAAGAACATACATTAGCAACTGCTGATACTATAGCGAGCGATTTCAAGACCATCATTCAGAATACGATGTACGTACAACAATAGGCAGTGTGGAAAAAGAAATCGGATCTGCAGAATGACGGACGACATGACACGGGTTCGAGCTATGGAGAAGGATCAGAGCGAGCGTTGGTGAAGTCTTGGTGACACAACTAAAGCGGCAACACAAGTAGACACACCACGGCAACTCGAGCATAAATTACTACGCAGGCCGAATAAGAAACTCTGGCACTTGCGTGACGAGAGTCCGCACGCCACGCTTCCCAATTCAGGGACACGGAAGCCTACCGCCACCAACAGCCATCACCAAAGCTTTCATTATTAGCACAATAATTAGATTTCAAGTTGATCGACAGGCACGGCAGACCAACAAACACTACAATTTAGGAGCCCTGCAGCTCAAATGAGCATCGAGAATATATGAGAATGACGACGTGAGAGCTAATGCACGTTGATTTTAATGAATCGAGGTATAGACGTCCCACCCCGTACCTCATACATGACCGATATTAGCGCGAGCCGATCTCCATCTAATTTTTTGTCCAATTAGTGTCACCCTCCCTAACCATACAAAAACAAACACCCCTCAACATGTGATACACTCATTACTTGAGCAGTGACTTGAACACATGAAATTCCTGTCCTGTACAAAAATGGTCGAAAATTAGGAGTTGTAACTCAACACATTGACGTAATGTCAAAAAAGACCACGCGAAAAAATGTGTTATTTTTCTTACCATAAATAGATTCCTAAAATACGCTTACGATTTCAGCAAATTTTTCGTGAGTAGCTCAATAAGCAAAACACTCATCACGGAACAGCCCTTACATCGACATTCCTAGTTGTACTAAGCAGCAGTCAACAATATCAAGAACAAAGGTCTGCTGCATGTGCTCAGTACACTCTGTGTTTTGCATTGGCTAACGTCCATGGGAATGATTGAAAAACTGTAATTACGATGCGTGGTGAGCAGACACCACATCATCACGGCGTACTGCAAGCGAGACGAGCTGCAAAAACTTTGCACGTCAACCTAGACTTCCCCGCCAGATGCGAGCGACGCTAAGGAGGGCAGAGGCACTAGAATATGGGGACTAAACGAGAACATTTTTATTAACTCTCTCGGAGGGTTACAAGTATTTCTGGTGATGTGCACCGCCTGCAATGCAATAAGAGTGTTACTACGACAACAATAACGTCCAATTAACACAATTCACAACTCCAACAACATCCGACTGCATCGACATGTTCTGAAGGTACATTTTTCACCTTTCATTGAGAAAAATTACGTAGAATGAAACTTTTACGTGAACCTACATAACGCTAAGAAGTAGGACACTTTGCTTAATAAGGTAGAGTAAAAGTGAACGATGAAAAAAAGTCGCACAATATTACGCTCACGGTGCCTAGCCACGGAAGAACTGCACAGGAAATAAATGCAATTCAGGGTAAGAACTATAACTCAGAGTCACTGCTCAGATGGTGTCACAAAGCTGTCAGGTGCATCCCGTGGTACGGCCTGCGAACCCTCACTTGGGGACGGCAACCAAGTGTCGAGCGGTGCCCTGAGAGACAACTTTACGCCTTGTA